>JASANE010027021.1:0-102511 GCA_030248225.1 Trileptium ribeirensis
GTAAATTTGCCAAATGTGAGTCACCCCCTAAAGCGGGTCAGCAGGAATGTCGGAGCTTGCATTTATACTTATAGCAGCTTTAGCGCAACACAAGATATATCATCTTATAGCTCATTTTGTTTTCTATTGGTCGGTTAAGTTTGTTTACAAAGTTTTTCAAAAACACGTCCAAAATATTGGTTCGCGTTAGATTGCCGCGTTGTTAACATTAATTCTCAGCTAAAAAATAAATTTTTCTCGTAACTTTAACCCAAGTAACTAAAATACTGGTGTAAGCAATGCATAAAAATTTTATATCGACGTGAAGCTTGGATCACTTAGATTCTAGATTTTCGGTCATATCAAACTAAGCTTTAGCACATATTGAGAAAACTGGATTTAAATGTAAGACTTCCAAATTACTTCAAAATGCCCAAATGTGAGTCATCTAGTTCCTAATGTGACCCTGTTGTCCTAATGTGAGTCAAAAGCATTCATAATATTTATAACTCATATGAAGCTCAATAATACTATTGTTACGCCGAATATACGTTATACCCGCTTTACCGACAAGTACAAGGTTACTATTCCTAGCTACTATTGTTGCTTAGTGTGCGAAATTCTTCAAAAATTTCACGATTCCTTGCATAACTCGTAAACAGGTGAAGACCTTTGTTCGATGCGTCTTGGCGTGTCATTGTCGTATCAGATTTGTTTATACAACGTGGCGAAAAATAACAAAGAAGATGAAATAGCTTACCTATCAAATATATATTATTATATATCTTGAAGGCAATAAAACTGTGTTATCAAGATATAGGTAACTCGTATTCCCAACTACCGGTACGGTACTTGGGATCTCGCCATATGAGGAGCGTCGTATTTATTTAATGGCTTAAGATAACATGGTTTTGTGTGTGTTTGTACAATTTATAAAAACAATGGCCCAAGTAACCCTGAGGGGCGGAAATAAAACGCATGCCTTGCCGTTCTCGAGATACTAAGCCTAAGCTAAGGTCGTTATGTGACACATGCACTAAGTCTAAGTCGGGAGGCCGCCGTACCCCGAGCCTCCAGCGAGTCGTTCTATTTTCTAACGTTATCAGGGTTACTGGGGTCTCTCAGGCTCTGTTTGGAATATCGGAAACCATATTGCACAGTTCAGGGCCCACCAGCCGTTATGTTACTAGTATTTTTACGGCTCTTTTCGGTTATCCCCCAGCCCTAATTTCGTCAATTTTAAAGTAACGGATAAAATTTTGGTACAAATCCATTCAGCTAGATGAGCTGGTTCAGAAAGTAGACATTTTACCCACATCCCTGACAAAATTTTTTTCGTTTTTCGAGGTCCCAATGGGAACCCAAAAATTTTTTTCTTCGGAATATCGTCATATTCGGCACCATTCGACTAAGCTTGATGAGACAAGTCGACTGGTGTGTAATTTATTGAAATCTACCCTACCGTTAGAAAGTTATGATGGCCCAATTAACCGTGAGCGGCAAAAATAAATTGCAGGCCATGCCGTTTTGGGTATACTAAGCCTAAGCCTTAGTCTTAGCCTAAGTTAAGGTCTTTATATGAGACATACACTACGCCTAAGTCTAAGTCGAACTGCCGCTCCCCAAACTCTCGCTCTAAACTGTTCTTTTTTCTAACGTTATAACGTACTGACCCTCAATGTTACTTGGGCCCTCATAGCTTTCTAACGGTGGAGTAGATTTCAATAGATTACACACCAGTCCACTTGTCTTATCAAGCCGAGTCAAATGGTATCCAATATGAAAAAATTCCGAAGAAAAAATGTTCGGTTCCCAAGGGGGGACCATAGGAACCTCGAAAAATCGAAAAAAAATTTTGTCAGTGATGTGGGTAAACTGGATATTTTCTGAACCAGCTCATCGAGCGGAATCGATTGGTACCAAAATTTTATCTGTGCCTTTAAAATTGACGAAATTCGGGCTGGGGATAACCGAAAAGACCCTTTTTACATTATCCGTTCAGGTATTTTTAGAAAATTATGAGTATATACATTTATATAAATTTTGCTCTTCATTGAATGGCTCGATACAAAATTGCCAGCAAAATATGCAGTTCATGCCTCAAGCGTGCTTGCTTCCCCCAAATGCCTAATGAATCCCCTTCTAATGAACAACATACCTTTTTCGAACTTTGTCGTGTTCGAAATTATGGCCATGCGTATTATATTGCAAGTCGAGAACAAGCATTAGGTAATGTTGCGCTGCCATCTAAATAACCGACCCACGTTAGGATACCCTTGACTCACTTTAGGACACTCACGACCCACAATGGGAACGCTGTCCTAAAGTGAGTCATGATCATATTTTTGATGCTTTTCCACTAGTTACATGGTCTCAGAGCCACTATCTGGCGCCAAATTTTGACTGGTCGCGTGTCGGCACCTTTCATATTGGCATTTTAAAATTTATTAAATTTGATTGAGTTGTTAAGTTGTTATGACAATACAACTATAAACACCTATGATAACGGAAAAAAGGTGACTCACATTTAGCAAGTCTACTATATGTAAGTTTCGCTGCTGCGCAAAAAGCAAATAGAATACAATAAACTCAGTAATACGTGCTCATAGTTGGGGATTATTCTTGTTGATTGGAACTCCCTCTCTTGTGCGATTCAACTTGTGGCTCCGAAGGTGCATTCCATCTTTTCGTGTGACATAGGCCGTATTTGCCAAACCTTGACAAAAACTCATGACTAATCGGTTGAAATCAGGCGAGGATTGGCAATAATTATGCATGATTCACAGCTCGAACAGCAAACCTTACACTACTGCGTATTAAAAAATTTTCAGTCTCACATAATTTTGAAATTTTATCTGCCGCCGACCGGCTGATAATCTCTTGAGGAGGCCCAAGGTTTCCCCTTGAGCATGTATGAGCTTAAAGAATGTGATATCATCTTAAAAAGTGCGACATTAATTAGTTGAGCCATTATGCTACTTGTCTAAAACTCAGATATCATAACATAATAACGCAGGTGAAATTTTTCAAGCCAAGCTATAATCACTCGGAGGTGCTTTATATGGAACGAACTCTGCTGGGCAGCTAAAGAAGAATTGTGACAAATTGATGCTCCCATAAGCATAAATTTTGCGATTGAAAAGATTATTGCACGAAACAGAATCGTTTCCAAAACAAAACATTTCCTGCTTTGAATGTATGTTGTTTTCCCATTGCATATAAGAACGAATACGTAGCTACAAATACACGACTAGACAATTGCTTATCCGTGTGTAACGGTTTTTGCTTCTCATCTGGCTATTAATAGCTTGACATGATGAGCGAACTGAACGTTTTTATTGTCCTCTAATCGAGTATCGTGCATTCTTCACAACCATACGGGCTAGTATACAGTACTTGCATACAAATAAATATGAGCGACGCACAGCGGTCATGACTACACAACATGCCATATGTGCTATAATAACGCATTTGCAATATTTTGAAATGGCAGAAACATGGTATCTGAGATAGCGTTCAGCAACACACATATCTGCCTAATCCTTTCAGGTTAATGGATTTAACATTTTTTCATTCCACACGTAATAAAATGATGTTGCTCGTGCACCAAGCCTTGCGTTCGGGCATCTTTTCCTACCCAAATTCGTGTAAATTATGATTGCTTATATAAAGAATATAATCATAAATCCCAATTGTTTATAATCTATTAACACTGACACTACGGACTTTAGAATTTTTAATTCTATAAACAGTTGGAACGAAGTCAGGCTAAGGCACTGACTGAGCTTTATGCAGGTTGTATCGCGCTCGATATACCCTAAGCCTTTCAACCTGAATCTTGCCCTAAACTAAGACATTATGAGACACCATCTGTTCATTCAAAATCTTACTTATTTGACATTATACTCCTAATTATTTAACACAATTTTATCAAAATATTCTGCTAATGCTCAAGATACGTTGCTTTAAGTAGGTAAGGTACTTAACACTATAAAATATTTAGTGTATAGTTGTAAGTAAAAATTTAACATAAACTATGCTAAAGTGGAACTTTTTAGTGCCAGATTTAATAACCAGAAGTAATACGTATTCGCGAAACTGGACACCAAGCCTTATTCATGCTATTGTACAGCCAATATTTAAAGCCGTCGGTCACAACGTAACATGTAGTAAAAAGCATTATTTGAAGAATCTGAACAAAGACACAGGCAAGAGTGTGTGCAGTGAAACCAAATATTACATTTTGCATTAAATTAAAAGTTTATAACGCATCATAGTTTCAAACACATAAGCGGATATAAATTTTATTTTCGAATAAGCATGTTCACAACGTATTGAGCACCGAAACTAATATATTATATCAAAGTCACGAACAAAAATAAGTGCATAAAAACGAAGGCGAAAAGCAAACAAACGTAAATATTACATGCTTGCTCATTGTATTTTTGCAACAACGTTCGCAAATACAAACGAACATTGATGCATTCGTTTTTGTGCCCTTATTCTTGTTCACGACTGTACATGTTATGAACAGAAATGAATATATATTTTAATGCAAAGATATAAAGTTAGGGACAGAAATAAAATCAAATCGTACGTATACACTGGACTAAAATCGTAAGCTTAGTATATACCATTCGATTAGGTGTTAATTTTTCGTAGAACGCTCGATGGTTTGCTTATATATATATGTATAGTTCTGTTTGTATTTTGCAATAGAAACCTACTATCTTTGCATGAATGCTTCATACTAGAGATTCTACCCAATGACTACTGCAATTTGGTTTAGTTTCAATTACATGTTACGATAAATGCCATGTTTGCGATGCTAGTCGAGCTACTAAGCTAATAAGCTCGTGAAGTTGCACGAATTTTCACTCGCAGTCGCAGACCCCAAAATTAAAGTAGTCCAGCATTGTCATGTACTTGAGAGCTTATAAAGAAAAACCGCAAAGGAACGTCGCATAAAATGACCACTTTTGAACATAATCTGCCCAGAAAAATCGATTTTCGAGCGAGCAAATACATTTTTATATATACACTGCAATCAAGTAAACAGCAGATTTTTGAGGAACATCAGTTATTATTAACGATAGTAGATTTTTGTTGATTTAATTTGCGTTCAAATATCTAACAAGTATGAGCAGGAATCCCACAAACAACACGTAACCACGTAAAATAATTCAACTTGTGCACGGAGTCCATTATATTTCTATTATATAAATTTACCACGAAATATAATCTATTCATACATATAAGTATATATACTTACTTATATACATTTATTCAGGCACCTTGTATTAAGTTTCAACGAGACGTCAAAATAATACACAGTTGCCTTATCTGGAAAACTTGGAACTAGTTGGAACTTTATTCAATTTAAAAAGATAGCGTGACGTACACATTATTTATAATATCAAATATTCCAATTTATAGTATTCACTAAACCATATTACAGAATGAAACAACTCATAACTTGACTTACGTTTTAACGACTCCCGTAAACAATATTATTCAATCGAAGGCTCAACATTATTATTCAATTATTTTCCCAAACACAGACGAACCCAATTTATTCCGCACACAGCGTGATGTCGTTGCATGAAGGCCTGCGAAACCGCGGTTATCCATGTGAAAGCGTAAAAATGACACAGGAGTTAGTAGACAAAAATTTCTGGAAGCCGTGGATCCTGAAATCTGATATCAATGTCACATTTATACACTTCAAAATAAAGCGCGTATATTCCGAAAATCAAGAAACACAAACTTTAAAAATGTTCCATTCCAGCCTTGAACCAAGAAAATATTGGACAGTAATTGCCAGAAACGACTGTAGCCTTTCCAACAAGCAGCGGTTGTTTCTGGCGAACAGAGTGCGTATAGCATCTAAAAATACACTAAAAGTCTAAAATTTAAACTTTTTGTGAAAATATGTCAATTAAAAATAAGCCTTAAATTTTTTTAACATTACATTATTGTTCTATTAATTTTATAACACAATAACTGCTTTTGAGCGAGTGGCGAGTAAGTGCTACATTATGCGCGACTAAACTTAAAATGACCCCGGCAACCATCCTATTTTGTATTCTTGGATAAAATTTATTACGGAACGCTTTTTAGTCAATTGAAATTCATGTAAAACTGTTCGCGAACACAGCGCTCGCGATTGAAATCTAACCATTTTGTGTTCGCGAAAATTGAAGTAAAATTACCCAAATGTTTGAGAACGAAAATTTGTCGATTTGATTGTGACGTCACTTTTGCATTAAATTTGTTCGCGAACACTGTATAATCCAAATTTAAATGATAATACATTAGAGAACAGAATTTCTGCAAACTAAAATCGCCAAAATTCTGTTCGAACACAAGGTCTAATTTCCGGCACTTGCTTTGATTTTGCCAAATTTCGGTTAGCGAAAAACCGAATGAAATTAAGCATTTTTCCGTAACAAGGGTTTGCGATTCGATATCGGCAATGACAGAATAGGATGGTTGGCGAGGTTAAGTTTACTCACGCATTATATGAAATTTGACAGGTATCAGGTGTTGGTTTGTTTTGATATACAACATATTTCCAGGAAACGCATAGCCCGAACATCCAACAAGTTCAGACACAACATGCATTTGAGCGAACAACACTTTCAGATTTTCATGGCTTAAGAAATTGCACTGTACAGTATTCGCCAGAAATGAGTGATGTTCGTTCGAAAAAATGGTGCGTTCCAATTATTTTGCTCGGCCTGTTTGAAATTTTAGCGCCTTTTTTAATTTGTACAAGATCTGTTCGAAACGTGTCCGTAGATGGCGACATCTTGTTCGATATCTGTTGGGTTTTGTTCGCTGGAAACCCGACAGTCACTTCTGGCGAGCACTTCATTTCTAGCGAATTTTGTATTTGACGCAATGAAAATAAGTTAATTATTAGCCCAAAATAAGTGCTACATTACAGACAAAAATAAATGCATAAAAACAAACGCAAACGAACGTTGAAACGTTCGTTTTGTGCACTTTTTTGTCCGTGACTGTACCTACTGTTAAACGTTTCGACTGAGAAATGAAATTACATTTTGGTTTAAAAGCATTCAAAATTTCGCCCCATGTCAACTTTAGAGGACGAAGATATAATGCAGGCCATACCGTTCTCGATATACTAAGCCGAAGCCTTAGTCTTAGCTAAGGTCTCTACATGAGCCATGTACTAAGCCTAAGCCGTGCTGCTGCCGCCCCCGAACCCCCCCCCTGCTTTAAGCTGTTCTTTTTCCTGACGTTATAACGTCCGGCCCCTAAAGTTGACATGGGCCATAATTTCATAAAAATTGCGTCGAAATTATTTTTTCTGAATCAACGTTCTCTTTGTCCCGGTTCATAAATCAATGCTAATTCTGACTACAGTACATACATAACAGTGTAACTTGGCATTTTCAGAAGCCAAGCCAAGTTCTGTCAAAATTTTAGAAATCGCCAACCGAATGAGATCTAAAGTCCTTTTTGGGCGTTCCAAAAAATTTAATTGAATTGCAAATAATTTCTCCAATATTATTCTAACTTAGATACCTAACATAGTGTACTACGTAACGGCATTCACCCGAACAATTAGTTTGCCTAAATGTGTCAACATCCTTGCAGGCGTTTAGTCGAAATTTTTGTAAAGAAAAGCAAATACTTTATAATTAATACGGTTTTTCATCTGCCGCTCACCGAACAGTAATGAAACCATTGGCTTTGTATCATGGTTGTTAGCACAACACATAATCGTTCGTTTGTGGGATTTTAGGACAGCTACTGAGTGTTAAGTATAAAAATAAGCAAAACTTATTTATTTCTTATGCAAATAAGAAGAATTAAACCTTGTTCATCTAGCAAGTCGTTGTAACGTCCAGCGTCAATCCAACTTTCGAAGCCAATTCTGCAATCTTTCTATGAGAACTATAATTGTCCGCTTTCGATATGTGCGACAACTAAAACTAAGCAATTTTCCTGCCTTATCTGAAAAATACACGAATCAAAAAGATCGTGAGTAAATGTAAAGTAAATAATCATAACCAATACGAAGGTGATGGTGGAGCGCAAAAAATAATTACTTTACAGTACTGTAAATATACTTTACAGTCATAAACAAAAAATAAGTGCTCCAATACGAGAGGATTGAGCATAAACAAACGCGCAAAGTGAGTTCTCGAACAAGACATGAGACCGGTCCTTGTGGTTCACGTTATTTTTTGTACAAATTTATTCATTCTTGTCTGTATTAACTGTAGTATAATGGCCGTAGTTCAGTTCTGCGCCAAAAATTGTGGAGGTCAGTCTTTCAACTCACGTATGTCGCTATGTATCTAAAGCAAGTATAAAAGTTATTGCAATAAATTGCAAATTTTTTTACAGCTTGAGTGTATAAAATAATAATTATCTGAGGCCGACCTTGGAGACGCCAAAAATCATTTAGCGGATTACAAGCTCAGAGCACCTGATAGAGGCAAAACTTATACAGAAAGTACTCTCCGTGGAAAAGCCAGTCATTTTACTTTTGTATACAAGATCATCACACGTGACGGAAAATACACGACATCGGAAAGTCATTATTAACGGATAAATCAACAGCTCCAATGCATGAGCTCTAAATATAAATTCAAATTTTTATTTATCTTAAAATTTATTGTTGGAACGGAGATTCCGCTGAGGGTTCTAAGTTGGGAAATCGTGAAACTTTTTTGTCTGTCGCAGCCCATACTTCTCGGTCGCGAGATAGGCTTCGCATCGAAAAATGATTGAGATGTACATATTTTGCTGACTACGACTTTTTTGTGGCACCATTCCCTTGGTAGCTGTACGTCGGAATATGGTTAACTGATCCTTTGCCAGAAATAGCGATTTTTTAGATTTTGCCGTGTTATTGCTTGTGTTTACCTTACAATGAGCGCCTATTAGGTTATCAAGTACTCTGGATGCGATCATTTTGCTATTTAAAGTGCAACTTGACTATTATATTATACCTTTTTATGGGGTTTCAGGGGTTTTACGGTCGAATTTCCAAAATGTGTGTTTTCATTTTTGTCTGATTATGTCTTGAGTGCAAGGCATCAAGAATGATCAATATAGATATTTTTAAAGGCTGAATACAATAATTTGGTTGTCTTGAGTGCAGCGTGCATATTTCAAGCCTTTTCATTGGGTCTAGGGTCAATGAAACCGATTTCCCGAATTTACTCTGTGTTCTGTTATTTGGTTACGTATCGCGTACAGGTTGTCAAGTATTGCCTATTAGACTTCTGAATACGATGGCTTGGCTATCTAGAGTCCAGCACGAACATATTATTCCTTTTCAGACATTTTCAATGGGTTTAGGGTCAATAAACCCAATTTCCAGATCATAGTATATCTTCAACAGTTTGGTAAATAGCATCAAAAGCAGATTATACTGAGGTTTTTCGGTATGCTGAATACAATGATATGGTTATTTAGAATCCAACGTGCATATTTCATGTCTGTCTACTTGTTTTCAATGGGTATAGAGTCAATGAACCCGACTTCCATAATATAGTTTGTCTTCAGCTGTTTGGTTACTTAATGAGTACAGGTTATCGCGAGAAATGTCTATATAGGTTTGCCGGAAGGCTAAATACGATGGTTTGGTTACCTAGAGAGAGACCAGCGCAAATATTTGATGCGTTGTTAGTTGTTTTCGATGGGTTTATGGTCGACGAGATTTTAGGATTTTCAATGAATTCAGAGTTCAAGAGGTTTTTGGTATGGTATATACATCAAACACAGCTCGTTACAGGTAATTAACAAAATATTATAACTTAAAATAAAACGACGCTCACTCCGTCTAGCGAGTTACTAATCATTTATGTATTTTCAATACGCTAAACACTTATGTGTACACGTTTTAACAATTTATGAAATATGATTACCAGTTTCCAATACGTCAACTCATATGGAGAATCCCTTAATCCTCGGCAAACGATGTCAACCGCCTAAAATAGTCAACAAAACTAACATAAAACAGCATAATGTAACAAAAATTATCAAAGAGCACCAAATGTTTACTATTTAGGATTATAGCGAATCAATTCTTAATGTATTCAGCAAAAGCAGAGATTTTCGAATATTCGTTTAACTTAAAGCCAAGACTTCACTGCGTAAAAGATCTGAGAACGAGCTTAAATTTTCAGACCTCGCCTGGCCTGAAATGGGATCGATGTCAGCCCGGCCTGTTCCAAAATGTTCAAGAGCAGGCGATAACGAAATCCGAACAGACCCGGCCCGGTCTGAGAAGCCTGAAATAGATAGCATGTTAAAATTTATTTCAAATTATAATTTTATAAAATATATCTCAAATTTTTTACCGAATTCTAAATATTAAACTGTTATTGTGTCTGTCTGCCAGTCTATATTACTGTTATCGTTATTTTTTTATGAAATGCAATTTTAAATTGAAGCTATGAACTAACATAATGATTGTCGCACTTATTCTTTTTCATAACTTGATAAAAACTAACATCTTATTTGCATATGTGCGTACAATGTATTACACCAATATACATAAAACAATTTACAATGTCAAAAATTGAAATTAGATTGATATTCTTTTAGTTCTATTTTCCTGGCGCAGCAGTCCTTATCTGCATCCAGAAATATTTAGCAAAACCTGCGTCACACGCGCATACAATTTTGAAAAGAATTTCCCCGAAAGCGATCAATCAAGAAACAGGTATATTAGAACGTTAAGATTCAAACATAAATCAAAATAAACTAGATCTGAAATAATCTTTCCTTACCGAAATCAAAATACACAACTATTTATACAAAACTACTGTTAGCAATATATAAACAGGCAGCATTCAATAAATAGATAACCTAGCGTAGCGGTACAAGTTGATGAAATTATGTACTACAGTACTCGCCAGAAATGAGAGCTGTTCGTTTGATGTTCGCCCGAATTCGTTAGATGTTCGCTCGATAAATTCAAAATAAATGTGTTCGAATTTTGTCCGAGACGTGTTCGAAATTGTGGCGCACTTTTTTAAATTTGTTCGAAAGCTGTTCGAAGTTTGTTCCAAAAGTGTTCGAGAATAAGTAAATTTTGTTCGATGTTCATTCGTTCGAAATGTGGCACTCATTTCTGGCGAGTAATGTACTTTAAAATGTGAAAACATTTTGATAAAACTTTGACAGTATACGTTCAGTAAAACGTAAGATTTCGCAAAAAATGCGCGCGCCGTAATTTACGAGTACTGCGTTTATCAATGAAAAAATGTTGCCTGGAAGATTCATTTTTTCAGATAAATACTCAGCATAACGTTGACACATTTTATTCAACGGCGACGGTAGGAATAATAGTCAAAAAACAAAAATAACTTTGGAATATTCGAGCTGCAACACTGCGATTGCGGTGCAAAATACTGCTTCCAGGTAAAACACTAGCGTATTTTAGTTCATCGTGTAAATTTTTCGGATTAAAATGTTTATTTTCTGCGTTCAGATTTCTCAGATTACTAATCCATCGTGTTTATTCGGCGTTTACTTCGTCGGATTTGCATCGAGTGCAGTGTGCACACTGATCCGAAAAACACGTCCAATGTGGAATCGGACGCAATGTGAACACGCCCTTAGTCGAACAATTAGCCAGTTTTTCCATTTAGTTGCAGGCTGACGGAATAAATGGGTCTATAGATTTTCGAGCTCAAGTAAAATTTACTTGAGTAGCGCTATATTTTAAGGAAGGATAGTTCCGGAGATGCAGTAACCGACTAAAGTCTTAGCCGAAGTACATAGGTGAAGTGTAAGATCGACTGAGGCAAGCATATCAACGGCGGCAACCTGCTTATAGCCTATGCTAATAGACTTTGCTTTAGCCGGTTTTCTGGATGCCGAATGCGGTAAAAGTAATTGCATTTTGCGTGGCATTCTTCAAATGAAACTGCTTCTTAAAAGTTGCAATTGATATATTTTTCAAAATTTTTTTGTCATTGGAAGGACAAATATAGCTCCTACGGTTCTGAGTGTGGTAAAATACGCGTTGTGTTGCCTAATGCCTCGACAATGCGTTATTGTTATTCTGGGACATTAAAGGGTGTTCAGGAAGCTCAGTTTAGAACTCTAATGACAACAAATTGCAGTTGCTCTGTTTAACCTATCAGCACGAATATGTGTCTGTTTTCACTATAGGGCTTTTTGAAAACCGGCGGCCCGGCCCGAAATTTTACTCCCTGGCTCGAAGCCCGGCCCGCCTGAAAGAATATGAGACAGGCCCGGTCCATGGGCCCAACTTTTCACCTCTACTGGGTAGGTGATATATGATATATACTACTAGGTAAATGATATACTGGTATACTTTTATGACTGAAATCGTTGTTTTGCACCACAAGACTTCCATAGTAATAATTGTTGTGGATTATCTCTGGTTTATGATACAAAATTAGAAACAATCTTTGATGAAATAATACTTATTGCGTTCGCCATAGATAATAGACGGCACTGCCACAAATGGTCTGCTGCTTGCTCGCTGTCCGTTCGATGTTCACACAGCGCACGATCCAAAAATTTAGGATCTGTTAGCATCTTTAAAAATAATATTGTTCCAAGTAATGTTCCAAATGGGTTAGTCTTGTTTACAGATAAATGTTGTTCGATATTTATTCCTTCGAGATTGACTGGGTTAGAGCAGGTCGCAGTCTATGAAAAGGCAAAATTGATTTTAAAATATTATAATTCCGGCACTGTTAGTCAAAGACTCCTTAAAATTAAAACGTTGCAATTTCAAAAACTAAAACATTCCGATGTAGATCAGTTTTGGTAATATTCAAAGTTCCATATTAAAATCAAATACAGACATAACTGGAATAGTATTACTGTTTAAAATATCTTCATGGAATCGTAATAATGACCTTTGTTTGATTAAACGTAACTTTGTTTGGTTAACCTCAGCTGAATGATTTTTAAAATAATTTAGTTCTGAAGTGATAGTGACAATGATTTTTAGCGCAAATACAAACAATAAACACGTTTTTATCAAAACACAAACAATAATTTGTTACCAAAGAATACATCTTTTGCGTCACCAGAATTCGTCCAAGTCTAAAATATAAAATTTATCATTGGTTTGTGTTTCTAATAAAATAATAAATTATTTTGAAATCAATAGCGACGATAAGAAAATAAAACTCGAATAGTTCAGCAGGTCAAATTTCTAAAATAATAGCCTCTCTACGGATTCTCGCGGACCGGTGGAAAATCAGTCGGGAGGCATTCCGATTCGAAATTCGTAAGGGAGGCTTTCTTCTTTCTTTCTTTCTTTCTTTCCGGGTCGACCGATCAGGTGGTCATTGTCGGCCAGCACGACTGCCACTGTCACACAGATATCCAATCCCACATTTCAGATTGCTGAATAAGGTGTCCACTAGGAAACCATTTTCTTCGTAATACATCCAAACTTGGACAATCTTTCATGATATGCAACATCGTCTCGTCTACCATTTGACATCTACAAGTTTGTGGACGGGGTTCTGGCAGTTTGGCTGTTATCATGTTCCGGTGCCATGCAGGTTGAACTATGCATCCATCTCTAAGGATCCTGGGAAATAGTGTTTTCTATGCTTTTGATAGCCCATTTTCCCCTGTGTACTTACTCGTTTTGTTCCTGCGATGGGGTGTTAAGTTTTTGCTTTCCACTTGTCGCAAAATCGCATTAATCTCTACTCGCGCAGTGGACATTTATCAATAATTGGGTGCGTGCCCTGGATCATCTTGGTGGCATATTTAACGTATTTGGTCGACTTGCTCTTTGCCTTCCACTTCACAGTTGCTGGGTTTCCATTGAATGGTGATATATCATTAAGGGCACTTGGATGTTGCAAACAAGCTCTTTCCTTTGCTTTAGTGATAACTAGTTTTGGACTGCAGACCCTGAGTCGGTAATAAGGTTGATCCGGTTTCCGACAGGAACAAAGCCTTGATCTCGGAAACCAGGGACCCCCTGCATTGCGTGGTTAAGGACTGGGAGTTCACCTCTGTAGCTACACTTCTACTTCCCAGCTGGAGCCTTTAATCCGCATACTTCAACACTGTAGTTATTCATCCAAATTCTGCTTGCTCCATTATTGATGAAGTTCGCCCCATCTTTGAATGCTAAAGACAGGCGGCGAATAGTAGCTTCGACAGCTTCTCGTTTTATCTTATCGGCGTTGATGCGTTAAATTGGGTTATCTATGCACTCGTTGAATATATGTAGCAGTAGTCTGGAATTTGCAAGGAGGGATCGGTCAGCAGATGACAATGTCTTCGTGGGTAAATATTTCCAGACCAACAGCTTCTCTGATCACTTTGATTGATATTTGTCGCCAATTGCTTCAATTGTCTTTTGTTGCTCTCGATTCACGCAAGTTGACAACTGGGTTTGTTTGTTGGCAGTCTCAGTGACTTTTCGTAGGGAACTACTGTTAGCTCTTCTGCTCGTAGATTGAATGCTTCTTTGAGTAGCCCGTCTTCCTGCGTTCACAGTGTGCATTCTGTTATCGCTCCTGCACCCATGTTCTGTGCGATATTGATTTTCTTTAATTAACTCGGTTTTGCAGATCTAGCCCATACTGCCGCTAATCTTAAATACACCAGGAAGAGTATCCGTAGGACTTCTCGGCTGCAGCTCCAAGATCTTTCTCTTAGGGGTTGCAGCACCTTTGTCTTTGATTTCATTTTCTTAGCATCACATACATGTCGCAGGTCATACACCGCTCCCGAAAATCTTGGGTTGAGGTTGCACTGCTATTCTACCCCATTATGTTGTAAATTGGCCCGCGTTTCGCTTCCCAGTTGGAAGTTGTGGAGACGGCGATTTCTGTCTTTTCGGTGTTGATTTTGAAGTTTCCGTTGCTTCAATAATTGTTCCAGTTTGTCTAGGACGATCTGCAGTTGTTCAGCGTCTTCATTCCGTACTGCAAAAATGATCACCAATTTACTGCACGCCTTTTCTCTCAGGCTTTATTGAATAAGCCGTTTTATTTACAAGACAGTGTAAAGAATAACAGCGTTGCCACCGTTGGAGTTACTCTATACGTAGATACAGAACCTGCCAAAAATGACTGCTGCACGTTTGAGACTTGTTCGAAAACTGCTGAGATGTGTTCGACAACATTGTTAATAGTAGTATGCACACATTATATGTAATTTCACGAGTAATAATGAAAAATGTAAAAAAACTGTAAATGAAATAAAAATGCTATTTTTACGAAACGTGGTCGAAATGCGGTGGAAAAAACTTTTGTAAGAAATCCTTCGAGAAGTCTGTTCGTTTGAGACCTGACAGTCATTTCTGGCACTTACTGTATATATACAAAACATTAATATTGGTTACAGAGTTTCTTAACTCAGAGACGGACATAGATGTAGGTTTTAATGCGTTGCAGACAAAAAATATGCATTTATCAAAAGTATTTCCAAGTATTTCCGAAAAGATAAGTTTCAAATCTATATATCTGTAAATAAAGATTTTAATTTTTCAACAAAACTAGAGATTTTATTACAGAATAATAACAGATTAATAATAACGATGAAAATATGGCAAATTTTTCGCGAATCGCTCGCGAACAGTTTATGACAAAATTAATGATTGTTCAACTGCTATTACCTAATGTTTTGCGAAATGTTCCCGAAGTTTTCGCGGACGATTCGAAAAAAATTTGCGTTCATTTCTGATCGTGACTGTACATGGTCATACATTCATTATGCAAGTCTACAATTGACACAACTTATAAGCATAAATAACAAGCGTAATTAGTACAACCAGAGGCGCACATAAAAGCATGACACCGTCCAGTGCTCTAATGTAAACTTCTGTGAGATTTGAAGGGTATTTCAGCATTTTCTCTCTTCCGGCAAATCTGAGAAACGTGTTAACTGTCCGTTCAAATGAGGGGCTAACATCGACAAGGCACTCGATATCTAATATACGATTTAACATTGAAGTGTTGGGAAGTGACATCATTTTCCCTTACTCACTCTGGAAATAGCTTACATCAATTTATATGTATAACACCTATAATCACGACCAAATTGGCGGGTGTGGGTAAATATTCTGGTGCATTCGAAAATATACGTGGAAGCGTGATCTGCTGAGTTTGGAGAGTATGATGTTAAAAACTAGCGTTGTCAGGTCAAAATCCGTCCAATTCAACAGTTATTGTCAATAATAACTTGATGATTCTGACTCAGATTTTCATAGGACCCATGGTTGTTTGCGGTATATCCACGGCATTGCTTGCACTACAATAACATGTCCCACGAGTCAATAATAAAAACCCCGCTTTACACCACAAACGCTGGTATTACTGCCAATATCATGAAATACGTTGGACGCATAACAAAATTACAAATACTTTTCCCAGGTTGCTTAATTTTGCATAACAATAATTGTTATACAATTAGATTACATTTCTATACCATCCGCTTTATGCAAGTCGAGTCTACTATAGATGAAGAAGTGCCCTAAGATTTAGAAAACTAAAGAGATTCTGCAAATCTAACGTTTTCCAAGGACCATATCAGGTTACATAAGGTTTAACTAACATACATCGTGAGTAGTTAATACTGCCAAAACGACTGCCTTAATTTAAGCTTCGGGGATAATACTAACATGGATCTTCGAGAATTTCATCGAAATAGCGTGTGATGATAACTACAAATAACATGAGCAATATTATTAGACATTTATTTCTGCGACATGAGCGTACACAAATAGCCAAAGATTATACCCAAGATTCGAAGCAAGTAACAAAAAGTCATAATATCAAGTTTACTACCTGTGTACTAGTAAGCAAACTTACGACATAACGGAATCGTAATCAGCTATATCAACGCTGGATACTAGACGATAAAAATATTTCAGAGGAACAATAGATGTGTTAAATCGTTGACAGCAAATTAGTCTAAAAAGATGAAATTTTACATCAGTGTTAGTGATAGTTTGGGCGTTATACTTTACCAACGCACAAAATTCGGAAAGCACAAAACATTTCAATTACAAATGGTTTCGATCTAAAAAATAAAACATATCGTGGTTGTGGAACACAATGTCCTCAACACGCAGTGATTCCACTAGACTGCAGTTTCTTCACTAACTTGAATGCACATAAAAAGCGTTTTCCCGATCCTCATTCTTGGTGTATCGAAAACGTCTATGCTATTTCTCAAATTGATAAGAATATATAAGGTAAATTCACCAAGTTTAACAAAATATTGACCAGCAAAATATCGCTCAAATTCGGCTGAATTACTGCTTAAGTAAAAAATTATACTCAACTCAGTCCATGATTTATTAATGTCCGTAAATTAAATTAATGGTTCCTGCATACTAAATATTTTTAAGTATTAATAATTATTACTATCTTTAACATGAAAACATTGCTTATGTCCTAATAATATCTCTATAACAGCTATCTGTACATCTGAACAAATATGTAAAAATATGTAGCAAAGAATATATTTTGTTCACCCTGCAGACTTTGAAATTTCCATCGAGAATGGGCGCTTCCACACTTTCGGAAGGCTGTGAACAGGCCTGTATCTTTATAAATGTATCCTTTGACTGTGATACTGGTTAGTAGTTATTATATTTGCGTCAGATTGATGCGCATGGAACGACTCATCAACGACTATGCGTGAAAAATTGAAAAAATAAGCAAATTATAACTACAAATATTGGCTCGTAAAGAACACTATCACCGCAATAAATATTGAAAGTGAAACTTCGAGCAGAAAAAAGCCAATCAAGTTGTCAACATCAATTATCTCAAATAGTTGTATCGCTAAAATCGATCTACACAGAAACAACAAAACATACATCTTTCATTACTTCTTACATCGCTTAAGTCCAAAAACAATCCAATAAAGGGTACAGTAAACAACAATTTACAAATTTTTATTATTTCCATCTGATCTGAAACAACTTTATAATATGACAGCGTTAAATTATCACAATAACAAAGTTTACAACTTAGCTTTAAAATCATTTTAATCAAGCAAAACCATTGAACAAATATAAAATTTATACCGAGAAATTGCAATGTCTAAAAGACAATGCGGCAGCGAGGTTAGAACCGCGTGTATGTCGTCGATGTCCCGTGTGAAAATCCAAATGCCATCAATCAGGTCAACCAAATGTTCCCGTGAACGCCTAAATTCATACCAATGGTTTGATTAGGAGCATTAGGAACAATCTATTCAAAACATTATCCATGGAAATTGAATCGGAACCAGGTGAAAGAAGGATCTTTCAGTAGAAAACTATACACTTGTTACAAAAAAGACGACATATATGCTGAAATCGTATGACATGCATGATTGAGTACAATTATAAGACCCTATGATAGTATTGTGGGCATGGTTATTTCCAACACAACTTATACGCCGAAACCAAAGCAGGTATTTCCGGTTTCCCTTGTTAGGAGTTGGTGTTCCAAATGTATTATTTTTACCCCAGACAGAAACCAGCCTAGGTATATCTGGTTTCTCAATTCAGTGAAAATTTTGAAGCATAAACCAAGGGCCCCTGCTGACTTTCAACCTAAAGATTTGCGCTGCACAATACTAAATTACGAGATGCATTCAAGCCGTACATTTTTAAGAACAAAAAGAAGTAATACACAAATTTAATTATTACGTAATTTATTCAAAGTTTCAGCTTTGTAATAATTCTAGAAAAAATGTCTACTAGACACTTTTATCGGAAAAAACTAAATAATTTTCTAAAAGGACCTGAACCAGGAGTATTCAAACATTTGTGCAAGGAGCACCCGTTTTTACCACGGAGAAGCGACGATGACTCCAAATGCTATCTTAGAAATTCTATGTTTATCCAACAATATAGTTTAGACAATTAATATTTTATTATTCTACAGCATTAATATAGTTACCGTTATATGACCACTGTAAGTTCACTCAGGGCTGAGGCGTTTAGAATAGGCATTTCTCACCTGGGTAAGCTTGCCCGTGAGACCCCCAGGGCATCCGATGCTGATATCTAATGGTGCAAGCAAAGCACAAAGTCAAAAAAGCGCGATATGCTGACAGTTACATGACACACTAGCTTTGGGAGAGCACAACCGTTGGTTAATGAATGGCTAATTTTGATATCATTTCAGTCACAATTATATACAACAAATCGAATAAATAATTAAGCAGGAGATTATAATGCTAGCCATGCCAAAATGACATTCCTGGATACGCCCACCAGGTAAGATACGAGTTCGTCAGCAGTGTTTCAGGCACCTTTCAGTGATTTGAAAGGCATTCGGCCACTACCACCCAATTATTAGTAAAACGAGGATCCACTATATCACACAAACACAAAAATAAACAAAATTTGCAGTCTTAATCAACGTTTTATCGTTAGACGTCTACGACCACACTAAAGAATTGAGATGATCTTGTATAACATTTGAAAATTTATTTATTGTTAGTTTAATGTTCTTATATTTTAACAGATTTTCCAAATTATGACAACAGGCTGTTAAAACGTATTAAACCTTGATCAAAATATTCTGATAAATTAGTATGAGCTGTAAAAACAGCTGTAAATTTTTTTAACGTATCATTGAGGAAACCAGATGATAAAATAACTCAAACATCAACTAGTAGCTTGTTGCGCCAAGATGTTGAACTCTTAATGTTGTATATGTAATTTACAGAGATGTACACAACTGGATTAAAGCGGAAAATAAGCCATCAAATGGTCTACTATGAACCAAAAACCCATATAACAACTTGAGTGGCGTGGCGTAAAGATAATGTCATATTCATGTATTTTGGTTCCCATGCGCCCAATGAAAAAACTTTTTAACCCAACTATGCAGCGTATATGATGACAATACCAGCACACCATTTATAGCTACTATAGGACGAATTGCTTTACGAAATAAGACCAAATACTCCAACATTATCTCGGTTTTTGTGGATATTATTAACGTTTTTGGGTATTTTGAGTATAATTCCGGGTCCATTTTAAAACCCGGTATGACTCTTCATTTAATACATCCTAACAGAACCGCGTAGCAAAGCATATGCAATCTTATAGAGGTATATTTGCTATACGAATGAGCCCCATTTAACTCAGATATCTACACTTGTTGTCGAGTTACTATAAGTAACGATATTTTACAGTGGGAAGATGCTGGAATCCGGCTTCGCACCAGCTTAACGAGCTAGCGGATAATCAATCCGCCCAGCCAAAGTTGAGTTATGCATAGCATCCTAAAAACCCAATGCCCAAAATCTCATCCGTCAAATTTCACCACTGTCACGGATAGTAAGAATTCCTTGCTTCGATCGTTTCACTCACTACACTCAGAATTCAATTATTGGCGAAAGTTAACAGATGATCAAATATATTTTTATGTTAGCGCAAGCTATAGTTAATATAATCCGTACACACAGAAAGCACTAAAATAATACTCACAAAGTTACTGACGAGTCACATAGACATTGTCGCGACGGTACAACGAAAGAGGTCATACGAATTAGTTCGCTGATTATGGAAGAATCCAATGTGAATTCGGGAACGAAACTTGAGCAAACAACCCACATTTTATAATACCTAGAATAGAAAAGAATACAGTACTCGCAAGAATATTATTGTCCGTCGCGTTGCCAGCGAGCCAGTAACGAATAAGTAACAAAACTTCAAAGTAAGAGTTTACGACCAACTAGCGACTGAGCAGCGGTCAATTGTGACGAGCACTCTATGTATTTATAAGTCTATGCTTTAATCCATGATATACGGAACCCTGTTTGAAACGGAAATTTGGGTTCCAAAGAAAGCATGCTACGAGAAAGATTTGCTTCTGTTCGATCTTATGCATTTTATTTGCGTTGCGCGTGGAATACACACCATGTTAGCAACTAAATTACCCTAGCCTCGATTTTACTTGCAAAAATTAGAAACGCATATCTGTGATTACCAAGTTCAGTTGGCTGAGACGACGGTTAATAGATTAGTTTTATAAATACAATATGGAAAACTTTCGGTTTAGACTGGAGCTACTACCACCTTTCTAATAAAATGCCGTCCAAACAGTTTGCGCTATAATATTGTGCTTTCCGTTAGATCTGAGTACATTTCCTTACTGGTTCATTAGTGGAGTTAGCTGATCACAGTTTAACTCCGAGTTCGAGCAGATATCAATATGTAGCAGGTGCACTCCGTTCGTACAAGTTCAGGTTGTTTGCGAAACCCAGTATCTAACACGTAATATTCCATTAAATTACATATAATACATAATGTCTGTGGATATGACTTAGCAACCTTCCCACCTATAAGCAATCTGAAGTAATTTTTATCAGTCAAAAACTACAATGTTCTCAAAATGTCTAAAACATCGGTAACATCTGAAGCCACAGTTGTCTTGTTTAATAATTTAGTATTAAGGGCAGCTTATTCCATATGAAGAATTGACTCCATACTTACCTTCCCCATAAAAACAATCGTTGACCTTGAGTAAGTAATTACAAGTCATAACGAAGGTGTAAACTGACGTATGTAGTACTCACAGTGTGAATGTTGAATCTAAAAATACTGTGGACCACGAACAGCACTGGCGTCTTTTAATAAAGGGAAGGGGTCCCAAATATTTCGACTTCCCCAGGTTCTCCAGTTCATGACATTAGGTACATTTTGGCTTCCTCTAGTTCATACACCCAGGTACGTTCTAGTTCTGCTAAAAATTAAGCAATTTTTCATTGTTGGCCTAAAAATACGTAATTTTTAAGTACTTTGGCTAAAAAATCCCCACATTTTCCCTGCGGGCTCAACAATAAATTAACTTTTCCTTTTGAACGATCCACAATTCCAATAGGCCGTTTAAATTACATATAATTTATTGACCTTTCCGACAGTTATATAGTATTTTATTGTCAACAAAGTTCAACTCGAAGACTTTCAGCTGAACCGTCTCTTAGGTATTTTCAGCTCCCCCAGATTCGACAAAATTTGTTGTTTTCCTTCATGAGAACATTGTATAAGCTTTTATGAACAAGAATACCTTACTGATAAAAGACGAGAAAAGTCTGTATCAACACCACATTTTGAGTTTCAAGTTCACCGCTATAATTTATTCCTTGTGCCACATAGACACTGGAACTATGAAACAGTATAACAAAATAAGTACAGCCATACTTACTCTTTAAAATAAGTGATCTGATCATCGACAAGTATTGAAATATTGCACATAATATGAGTGAGGATTGAACGAGGAAAGGAAAGTTGTGAAAGACTAGCATATAATCTAAAATCAATAAAATTACAAATTGTGTATATAATTAAAAATACAATAGTCCATTATTTTTGCAAAAAGCAACCAACTATAAAGTAAAATCTAATTAATGGTTTCGTATTTTTTGCTTTCTCATCATAACTTGCGTCTTAAAATTGCGCAATTCAACAAGGAAAACCGAATTATAGGACCGTTAGTTAGTCCCAGAGATGCCTTGCTAGTTTTCAACAAATACTATACAAGCAGTCTCGGAAGCAATAGCAGCAAAATAATATTACAAACAAAATGAATGCAGTTATATTAATATATTATGTAATGTATAACACATAGACAGTAAAACCAAGAATTAAACGCTTACGTCAGGCACAGTACCGCATATACATTTGAGCAAGTACGAAAACACGATTCAACTTGAAGTGCTAACAACTGGCCTTCAGGTAATCTAAAAAAATATTTAAATTTAAACAATAATTTGTGTTATACCTTATGCTTCTCCTTAGTATCTTTACGTAGCAAAAACGTACGATTTGTTGTAACCTAATCAAAATATAGTTCTGATCGAGCCAGCAATGATTGCTTGTTCATTCGAAGTTCGTTCAAAAACTTTGTTTTTCGAACGATCTGTCAAATGTAATTGAACGTTCAAAGGAAACCAGTTAATACAATATAAAACTAAAACAAACTTTGTTTTTCAAAATGTGTTTAAAACTATTGTCATCAACCGAATCCTTATCGTCTTTCCAGCAAAGGCCCTAACTGCAGTTGCGTATTTGAAATTTCGCCAAGGCTTGATCGTGCAGATTCACCCCCTGGGGCGATTCCCTATTTATAAAGCTGCTTTTAGAATTAATATTTATGTTAATATTGGTTTGTACCATATTTATTGTTTGAGAGTTTCGCTCTAAGCCTTTCGTTTGAAATGTGACAGTCAATTCTAGCAGACACTATAAGCAACCAATATTTCTAGCAGTCACTATAAGCAACCAAATCGATCAAAGAAAAGTTATCGTGGAGAGTATTTTTCCACTATAGATTTTTCATAACTAACAACTACTTACAAGTTAAGAACTTTTAGTATTCCACACTTTGGTACGCATAACCTGTAATATACAGTTGTAACAACACACTGGCAAAATCCATAATTACCATTTTAGCAGCATATTTATAAACCTAATAATTAGGATAAACGATGCAGGCGTGGCTAGTTTACACTGAATGCTCACACTTTTTTAATGTTCGAGAGTCAGCTTCCGGCCATCCTTTCTGAGTCTAATAATTCAATTTTCCCAATTTTTCAAATTTTGACGTTTACATATCACAGCTTTGCAAAAAATTGAAATTTTAAACTTTATCGCAATGCTATTCTCTAGACGTTGTCATACAGGAGCATAAGACTTAAGTAGGAATGCTTTTAAAGTTTTAAGCAGCTCCAAAAACTTATAGACACATCCTAGAACTGCATTGAACAAATAGCAAAATTATTGACACTAAATTTGGACATTCTGGCCAGCTATAACATACTAAAGAGAAAACGAAAGCCACAAATTGAAATGTGATAAAAATGAACTACTGTACTGGCCTGTCCACAGCCCTCCGAGAAGTGGGAGGTGAGAAACTTCGAGGGGGGCATGTTCATTCTCGGGGGAAAATTAAACGTGGTGGATAAATTTTGCTAAAAAATACTAAATATTTTCATATTTTCATGCATTTTTACTACCGTGAATGTATTTTCAACCTAAAAAACGGTATTTTAGCATTATAAATAGTGGTAATTGATGTTTAAAAAACAATTTGCAAACAAAAACATAAATTTTCAGACAAATATTTTTGGAATTAGTTGAACATGGGGGCTTCGGCCGAGTGGGAGGGACGGACATGGGGGAAAATCTCACGAACATGGGAGATTTGGAAAGTGGGGGTCCCCTCCCTGTGGACAGGCCAGCTGTACCAGACAATTTTAGGAACGCTACAGACAGATGATGTTAATTAATCGAAATACAACAAACAAACACTACTGCAAAACAACAGGCTGTCAATACAATCACCCACAAACTTTATTTTAAAAAAAATCTTAAATAACATATACCTTGTAAGCACGTCTGCGTTTTGCAAATTTACTACAGATGAGAGCAACATTCGAGTTTCCTCCACGGATAATGACCGAGTAGTCAGCGCTGACAGTGCCACATGATATAGCAACCTCGGGAATCGATGGGAAGCCTTAATGACAACATAACACTAACAGATTTATGAACGTTTTGCAGACGAAATGCATTACTGATGTTCTGCTCCACACGACTACAAAAATGGTGTTAATAATATAAACTAATAACTCGGTCGGGGTGTAGAAACGATGTGAGTACGACTAGTCTGCGACTACTTATTATTTTGAGGTCCCAAAAGCTTTCAAACTAATATGCATTTCTCATAATTTTTTTACAATAAATTATTAACAATTTTGCCCAATGCTTCGGCCAAAGGGCGTTTGTTCGAAGGCCATGGGTGTTTCTGGTGAGGATTGTGTAGTTTCATGAAACAACTACAGTGAATAGTTTAATATGTTGTAAAGCTATACTTTTCCATTATTGGAGAAACATCATTAACTTGCACTGAAATTTAATAAACGTCAATAATTCATAGAGAAATATATTTATTAATAAAACGCAAATAGCGTCTTTACGTAGCATAGTAAAATTTAACGCTAGATTTGTAATGTAGGTTTACGCTGGTCGTGCTAAGACACATGAACTTCATTGGGTAAGCCAAACCACTACGTGCATTGACGAGTAGTTGTAACATAGAGACAAAGTTTTAATTTTAATAGTTTTCCTCAAAAACACTCACTTCAAATTTCTAATAATCACGACTACACCCAGATCCGACGCTTGAAAACATCTATTACCAAAAAGCTACTAATTAAAGTTGATCTATAAAACTAGCTAACTTTGCTAAGCACATTGGGTCCAACCCGTTCTGTTTCGGCGATGTTTAGCAACAAATACTCCAACCAAAGTTCTTCGTTATCCGGTTCTTTTTGAAGCAAATCACAACATATTGTATTTCCTTTGGCATAACTGAAAAATACCAGAAATAGAGACTGTTACCTATGAAAACTGTAAAAGCGTTACTTTTTAATCCATACATTTTCAGCGTTATATCTTTGTTCAACTCAATAATGGTAGCCAGCCAGACATTAATGAAAAGCTAAATTTTAAATCAAATCATCTTTTAGCCGATAGCAACAAAAATATCAAAATATAAACTGCCACCGATGAGAACTGTAAAAGCATTACACCTTACACCTTTGCTATTAAAACTTTTCAGCATGTTAGCCACAGATATTATTGATGAGCTCCAATTGAAATCAGAAAAGTACCTAGCCAAGTGCAACTAACAATCTATACTACATCTTATCACAGTGACCCTCTCAAATTTTGTTTCTTAAAGCATATAGCGTTGACAACGCCATAATGTACAATGACGTTATCCCATTGAACTTACTTTTTACGACATCGTTCTAAAGCTATCATATTTTGACAAATAGAAATTGTCCATCCGGATATAGTTTTGCACTGCTGTTCGTTATCGTGCATGACAGCATCATCATCGGCAAAACTTGGAGGCGAACATTCTTTACTTTCCGCTTCGGATATATACTTCATTACACGTTTGAAATAACCAGTAATTTTGAAATCAGTTCCTGAGTTCAGACACTGCACGTTCCAATGAATACAAAACGGCGCCTGTAATATGAAATACTTGACAACCAGGACAACGAAATGAAAAAACTAACACTGTATCTCTGTCTAGCACTATGCATTAGCAAAAAATGGGACATTTCCAAACAGTTTTACTTTGGGAGGTCGGGCATGAAACTTACCCGGCCGTATACTGTTAGTTGCAGTCGATCAGATACCACCAAAAAATGAGTTGAACAAAACCCTCCATCGCTGTATCAATTCCATAGCGATGATTTATATGATTAAAGAAGAGTTTTCTTTTTCAAAATGAGATATACGTTAAATAATTATTACAAATCCCAATTGAGTTGGGGTTAAACCTACGAAGTTAAAGATACGAAAAGTAGTTTCTCAAATTGTATGTGCCACAACAGTACACAGAAAATGCATTGTATTAAGCGTCGCATCCCATTATCACATACAATACTGTTCGACTCTTTGCTAAGTAGGCATTGCATGTAAAGTTACCCTGACCATTCTCGTTCAATGCTAAGACAAAAATACAAGCTTATAGACAACGCACACAGCTAAAATGGAATATCAACATGCGCTGTATTCCAAAACAAATGCCCATAACACTCCACAGATATCGAACATATATATAACGACCTCCAATGTGAAAACTTTCGTTGCTTACTATTTGAAAAAAGTGGACAAGTCCATTTGAAACACAATAAAGGGTCGGCTTCAAAGGCAAGAACTTGTGATGGCACATATGAATAAGGCACAGCGACAGAAAACAAATTTCGTCTCGTAGTAGAGGAAGCTTTTGCGGCGATTGTATTGCATTTTGAATGCACTTCTAAAACAGAAAATTATTTATAATAATTTTAGGTAACATTTTTAGATGAATCGACTGAAAATTAGAGATATAAAATAAGTGCCAGAAATTACTTCCGCCTTTCGAGCTGAGCGAGCAACGCTCATTTTTGGAGAGCAACAATTTCTGCGTTTCTCTTTTTGGAAGATTTTTAAAATTATTAACTTATAAAAGCCAAGCTAATAATCGAGTATCGTTTTGTTACAAAACAATCATCAAAAAACACATTCGAGCTGGTAACGTCCGATAGGTATATACTTTGGTTGATATTTGATTGAAAATATTCAACCTTCATACAACCGAGTCATTTTAAAACAGTTCAACGTCCGGCAACTTTAGCAAGTTTTATTGCGAACTGCCGGACAGAATTCTCCACTTGCGCCTCAAATTAAATATTCAGATAGGCGTTCAACTTTATAGTGTTATATTAACATTTTGATGTTCGGAGATGCAGTAAAGCCAGTTGAAGAAGTAAAGGGGACCCAAAATTAAAAATGAAACCGAGTTAGACCGTGAATTTCTCCTAAAAATGCTACTTAAAAATCTCAAATTTTACCCTGTTAAAAATGATAAATTTTACTGTTTTTCCTTGTCAAATCGAGATTTCCCCGTTCTCCCTGTTACGCGGGAACCCACGAAATAATAATTGGATAGCTTAGTGCGTTATACATATGCCCCTTAATACAACAAAAAAAACTAAATACACTAAAGCCGTCTCTCCACGCTGTGGAGGCCAGAGTAGTGAGTCGCATGTAGTTTTTTAACTTTTTAAAATTTCACCTCAACATAGAATTTTGGCGGAAATACATCCACCGGAACCAAAATTGATTATTATAAATTATTGTAGCAACCCAGAAAGAAAAACGGCAGGTACACGTAAACTCTTGAGTTTTTAGGCAGTCGAAATGAAGGCTACTACAACAAAGCGTATTTCAACCGCTTTAAAGTACGCAAAGCATCTGGCTTGGGGAAACTAAAACAATATTTGGGTTTATGTGTGACTTTGGGTCTATATTTAACCTGGAAGTTTAAATTTTACCAATATTTGCATAATATTAGCACAAAGTAAGTTGAAAATCTTATTCTGTATTACAAAGTAGTTTTATATTTCAGTAATACGCTATTTACATATAGTTATAGTCAGAAATAAAAGCAAAGTTTTCGCAAAAGATTGCAAGCTGTACAATTTCAATTCACGAAATTTTTCGCGAACTGTTCACGAATGAATCGAGAAAAATTTGCGTTTATTTCTGACGGTTACTGTACAATAGTCAAGAACCTTAAAATACTCTTTGACAATAGATTAGCTGTACAAGATTTACGACAGGGTATTAGGTGGCGATTGATTTATACAATGATGAGTACACTAAGTAGTTGTAATGATATTATACAAGTAACTCACAAGCGAGGGTGAAACGAAACCATTTTCATTTTTAAGTTGCAATTTTGTTTAATTGCCTTAAAACCATATACATTGACGTATAAACCACCATAAAACCTCTTGAACACTGAATCCGCCGAAAATCATAAAACCTTGACGGCCCTAACCCCATAGAAAACAATTAACGCATCAAGTATTTGCGCTGGTGTCTAAATAACAAAACCATCGTATTCACCCTGTTGGAAAACCTATATTGACAATTCTTGATGACCTGTACGCAATACGTAACTAAACAACTGAACACAAACTGTGTTCGGAAAATCGGATTCATTAACTCTAAACCCTTGAAAACCCATGAAATACGGATTCTAGATCAGAAAACCAATGTATCAGCATACCGAAAAGCCTCTTTATAAACTATTTTTTTGATACCATATATAAATTATTTTAAAATAAAAAACTATATAAACTATTTTTGATACCATGTACCAAACTACTGAAGGCATACTATTTTCTTGAAATTGGGTTCATTGACCCTAAATCAAATGAAAACATCAGATTCTGAAAAAGCATGATACTGGTGCTGGACTCTAGACAGCCAAACCATCGTATTCAACATACGGAAAACCTATATAGACATTCCTTGATAATCTGCACTAATCTTGCCAATCAAATGAAAATGGACTACAATTAGAAAATCGGTTTGGCGGCCATAAACCCCCTGAAATGGTATAATATATTCAAGTTAGACTCCATATAGCAAAGCCATCGTATCCAGCATATTCGATAACCTAATAATCACATATTGTAGAGTAAAAACACGCCATAAAATGTCGAAAATTGAAAGACCGCTATTCTGGCAAATGGTCGAAAAACCATATTCGGCCCCAAGCGGCCCAAGGAGTTGTGGTCAGCAAAGTTGTAGATCCGGATAAGTTGATTCTCCATTTTTCATGATTTTCCATTTTCATTTTTATGATTTTCCAATTTGATGATGGTCTCCATTTTTTTGCCAAGCCTGTATGGCCAGATATGGGTATTGAAACAGTGGTACCCGCATAGCCAGAATTGGCAATGTTGGTACCAGTGTTTCAACTCTTAAAGCCCTTAAAACCTGTTTTTGCCATTTTGACCCCAAAGATGAGGTAAGGTCTGTTCACGTCCAACTAAAGGGTACATCATCATGACTTTTGCTATCGAACAAAAAATTTTATCGAAATCCATCCATCCATCCGAACATGAGTAATGAATGATAGATACAAATAAAAAGAAATTTTCACCATATTCTCCCTTGTGCTGGGCTCTTCATTCCCTGAAAATTTTGCCAGAAGACATGAACTGGGGGCTGGCTCCGAACCGGGGGCGCCCGATTTTGCCAAGAGAAAAACTGTTAAAAATCGTGCCAGAAACACTGCCAAAACGCTTTTGATGGCGAGAAAAGCTATGTTGAAGCAAATTTTGACAAAATAAGCGAAATTTTTGGCTTCAGAAAGGAATTTTTGTACAAATTTTTTACACTTTGGAACGATTGGAAACAAAAAAACCTGCCAGGAGGCAATGAACGGTGGGAGCCTAAAATTTTGCCAAGGGGCATGAACCGGGGGTACCTGTTTTGAATAAAGGGAACCGAAAAATGCCAGGCCCCAACCCCCAATTTGGAGAGCCCACTTGTGTTTTAGCTGGAAACTCCGCTCGCTCAGTTTCGATTACCCAGAAAATGTATTAGATGTAATCCAAAGATGAGCTATAAATGACAGAAACAAACAAAAGTTTTTTTAGATTTCCTCCTGGCGCCCCCGTGAAAACCGCGCTCGCTCCGTTTCAATTAGTAAAGTAACATTCTGACTATAATAAATTGATTAACAATGACATACGTCTAAATACTCTTCAGCGACATCGAATCCATTGTCTGACGATTGAAGCAAAAGCATTGTCTTCGACAGTATCATCTGAACGATCCTCACAGAGCTCTCAGACGTTGGTGATAGTGATGCATCGTATGCAACGGTTTTGATTAGCCAATTCAGACAGCCATCAATGAGTTCCAGTTTTTTGGTCAGATTCTGCTCCCATGAAAGTGCCTAAAACACAAATTATCGTCGCGAATACAAAGATAAACGATAAGCAACCCAATTTTATAGCATTATCAATAACATTATTTTAATACAAACCTTATGCTTAAGTTCCAATATAAATTATTTCAATTAAGCAGGCGAGTGTAACACTTTTTGTTCCCCAGCAAACCGGATAGATAATGGCAAGCACATAAAACTAAACGGAGACACACTAATACACCAACGCTAAAATAACGCTATTGAACTGAATTGTGTTAAAGTATTACCGAGCTGAACTCATCCTGCTCTAAATATTTTCGTAATTATACTAGAATCTCGCATGTGAGGATGAAACGAAACAATATGTGTTTGATGTAGCATATACCACCCTGAAACCTCTGGAACTCTGACCCATTGAAAACCCTTTAACCTCATAGACCCTAAACCCATTGAGAACAAAACAACTGAAAAAGCACCAAGTACTTGTGCTAGTCTCTAGATAACCAAACCAATGTATGCAGCGTACCAAAAATCTGTGTATACGATTCTTGGTGCCCTGTATACGATACATAACCAAACCACTAAAGACAGACTATATTCTGAAAATCCGGTTCAATGACCCTAAACCCATTAAAACACTCTCAAAAGACATAAAACATTCGGCCTGGTATTTATATAACCAAACCATTGTGTTCAATATACCGAAAAGCTTATACATAGATTATTTTAGATGTCATGTATCAAACAACTGAAGATGGGCTATATTCTGAAAATCGTGTTTATTAACTATAAATCCAATGAAAACGTTTGAAAAGGCATTAGATACTCGTGTGGACTCTAGGTAGCGAACCCGGCGTATTCAGCCTACCGACAAACCTATACAGACAATTCCTGATGCCTTGTATGCAATACGTAACTAAACAACTAAAGACAGCCTATATGCCGGAAATCGGGTTCATCGGCCCTAAAGCCAATAAAAATCCATGAGATATGCCCAATCGACTCTAGGCCACCAGATGATTGTAATCACCCTTCAGAGGACCTTATCTACCATTCTTATTGCCCAGCACGCAATATATAAGTAAATAAATGAAAACGCACTACATTTTAGAAATCGGGTTCATCGACTGCAAAAACTTTGAAACCCAATGAAAAGGTATAACATAGTCAAGTTAAACTATATATAGCCAAACCATCATATCCAGCGTGCTTGATAACCTAACACGTATTCATTATTATAGTACGCAACCACATGAAGAAATTTGAAAAATCGCCATTTTGGCAAACAGTCGACATACCATATTTGGAATCACAGTGACCCGGAAGTGGCGCCACAAAAAATTGGTGTTCAGAAAGTTGTAGATCTCGATGTAAAAACGATTCAGCCAATTTGACCGAAAAGATGAGGTCGGATCTGTGTGGATTCAAATCACTTTTGGTATCGAACAAAAAATTTTCCCAGCTAGCCTAAGGTAATCCCACTCACCTAGAAATTTCCGGTAATCCCACTCACCTAGGAATTTCCGGTCACCCTCAAGCTGGGGCTGAGGACCCACAGCTCAAAGCCTCCCAGACAAATTCCAGCCCTGTGGAGAGGCCAAAGTATTCATAGAATAGTAAATATCGCATTGAGCAAACTTTAGTCATTGCGCATAATACCAAACCACACCAAGGTCTTTTTCAAGGGAAGGAGGGTGGAGGGCCCTACGTGACTCCCTAAAAGACACATGCCCACTTCGTCCCTCACCCCTAAAATTTTAATTTTTTGAGGCCACAAAATTTTTCTGATTTTTGCTATTGGCTATTGGCAAATTTTGCCAATAAATTTTCGCCCATTTTCTTAAAAAATTTTTTTTGCTAAAATATTGCCAATTTTCCCCAATTTTAGGGACAATTTTGTATTCTATGGTACAATGGAATTACACGAACCTTCACAAAAAGCTCATAGCAAGGCACGTAATCGAGGGCTTGCTTTATCAAATGGACTAGATTGCAGGGGCGCGACGACTCCGGTTGCGACTCGAGAAGATTGAAGTAATGCAGCCAAAGATCAACGTTAAAACGATTACTCTTTGTCTCAAGAGCTTGACACAATATTCGAAGTGCTTCGCTTTGACGAGATTCTACAGTTCTAAAACATTTATCGTTAGACAATAATAGTTTAAATGACAAAAATAAGTCGGTGAAGCTCCAGAAAAGATTTCACTACAGGATTTTCAACAATTTTAGCTCAACCGTACTGAGATCACCAGAATTCTTCCAACGTTTACCCGACCCAACTGTTTATTTTTATCTTTCATGTCAATCTTGTGTCTGGCTTACCATCCGAAATTTAACGCGAATCATGTAACATCTTTAACTGTAAAGCATCGTAATTTTTGATAAAGCATTTTTATATTCAATTAATCACTAAGATCTAAGATGATACCATTTAATTTAAACTGTGCAGCCTGTTTATACTCTCCAAATAATTGCGAGTGACTAGTCTACGCTCAATAGCTTTTTCAAAATAATACTAAAACCAGCGTGATTGAAAGGTTAAGTAATATTATATGCTCGCCGAACGACAATCACATAGTCGAAAATTCGCCATTTGGTGTATTATGCAAGTTTTGGCTCAGCTCGAAAACACAAAAAAAATCGAATTGCGAGGAAAAGCACAATGAAACAAATTCATAGCATTCAATTAGAGTATTTTGCACTGTTGTCTCGAACGTTTGACCCTAGACGCCGGAAAAGAGCAAGAGGGTAAAGTCTTGCCAGATCCTAAACAATCGAAATCACAACGTTTGTAATGCGAGTCGTTTGGTGAGAATTTGGGTACGAAACCAAACGTCCCAAACATTAATACCGGAACCTGTAAAACAGATGTCACTTTTTCAAGCGTACGAGACTCGGGTGGTAATTTGGACACGAAACCATTGCCGGATCATACACAGAATTATTTTTTGTGTCCATTGAACGAAAAACAGTACAATCGACTTCCGTCGATCAAGCCATTACTTCAACATTATTAAAATCGCAGCATTACAAGCATGTTTCCTTAAATCATATTACGTGCCGAAACTCACTGTGAACTGGAACTCAGAACTAGTTCCGACCACCGAATCCAAGCTTCAACGCTTTCGGGACACGACCGTACCTCGTCTTCTGCGTTTTCATAATAATATCTCCATGACTTTATTGCTTTGTTTTCTAAACAACGTGTTAAACTTACTGAATAATGTGGCTTTTAACAATAAGCTATGGAGCATCCACAAAAATACTTAAATGCATACGAAAGCAACATTTGCCATTTAACTTTTTTCGTACGGTAACATTTTGCTGTGAGAATAACTACTATTATAATGTCAAAATTAGCGCAAACATATTTTGTTTGAGGAAATTAGAATGTCTTTTGTAAAATTCCTTGCAAGACCAGTACCAAAACCAATAGACGCTGAAGAGTCTTTATGGTATTTAATACACTTTTGGAGGTCATTTACACTGAAAAATGCAGCGATTTCAGTTTAGTATGACCTCTTACAAATATGGATCAGCTTCCAGCACAAACACGTTTTCAGAGTCCATATCTCAAACCTGCGGTAGCTCTACCGGAGGAAATCTTCTGTATGCTTAGAAATTTCTTCCGACTACTACAATAATAAAAGAACAAAGGGTATTTCGTCGTAAATAGCTCGTAATACAAAGTAATCAAAAGCATTATGTATAGCCTATAAAATTTATAATCACAAAATTTTATAAATGGCCGAGAGAACACTATACCACTTAGAAAATTTTAAAAACATTCAAAGATCTACGACTCTCCTTGATTGTGATATTTTCACAGATAAACATCGTCGCTTCCCTTTTAGAAAAACTTCACGTAATTAAAACATATTTAAATATGGCTATCGGCTCAGCGACAGTAGTAAGTTATAATTCGACAGGATAAATATTTTGTCATAAACTTAGAAAATCTAAATTAAGAAGAAAAACTATGGTACACAATTCAAGTTCGGCAATAACACAGTTACGCTAACATCTGAAATACATTGATTCAGCATAATACACAAAGTCTAAATCTAATCAGATTGTAGTAGTAAAACGATTTTTCAACAGCGAACAACAACTAAACACAATCAATGTTGTGGTCAATAATGCCTAAGCTATTTCGCAGCGTGAAACATTTTTATACAACTATGTGTTTAAGTTCAAACATTTGCTAACAACGTTTTCAAAAAGTAACGCAAACATTTAAAACTCGGAAAAATAAAGTATGGAAACGAAATTAAGGCTAAAACATGTAATTCAGTGTTCCTAACCCTTCTCAGCTTTCAATAATTTTATATATTTTTAAATTTTTCCTCATTTTCATACCTATAACATAGTCTATACAGCCGAATTAACAAGCAAACACAATTTTAAATAGTAATTTAAAATTTGTGAACAGTTTATGAACAATCATGGCGGCAGTATCGGTTGCAAATTATTATAAACTGTCAAATATATTATGTTATTTGAGAGAAGTTGAACGAAGGAAAATGACCACAGCAAATATAAATGTAAACACCGGGTCTACGCGCCATTTCAAAATTTATTCTCCCTGTGTAAATCCACATTTCCCCTGTCTGCAAAATATGCTAAATTCCCTGCTTCACAATGATTCTTATGTATCCAAAAATATAAAATCTGCTGTACTTAAATTATCTATACAATGGTTATTTTTAATTAATAGGATATATATGTACAAGCTAAGTAAATTGTAAGGCGGAGCTGTAGTCTCTAGGACCAGTCTCTAGTCTCTAGGACCAGTCTCTAGTCTCTAGTCTCTAGGTAAACAAACACTTGGATCAAAGCTTCGCCTAATTCATTTTTCGCATCAAAATTCGCACTAAATTTAGATGTTTGAAGTCGTGCTGAACGAAAGCATTGGGATATACTGCGACAAATAAGGTATAAGTTAATTTTCTCCACCAGTACACACCGTTTTTTTTGTTCCCCTTTCATTTTTCTACTTTTCCTTGTTGGTGCAGAGACCCAGTAAATAGAAAGCAAACTAATGTAAAAAATAACTTACTCCGGCGGAACACGTCACATCCTATACTGTAGTTGCGATCTGACGATGATCCACTGTTGTTGGATGAAGCAAATATGTTCTCCAAACTTGCGAGTATGTCGCCGTCCAGCGGGCCACCATGCAAATGCGACTGCAAACTACTTTGTCTTTTATATTGCTTCAAATAATCTTTTGCGTGCTGCCTTAAATGAGTAAAACATATTTTGCTGCAATATAAATGTTCCAGTGAATTGAAAATCAAAAATTATTGTGAACAAATTTCGCCCCAGCGGGTTACCAAAACAGTTTATTTAGTGCATACATTGCTGCACAATACGAATTGCTGGTAGTTTGATAAACATATAAATCACAAAATCAAATTTAGCCAGGGTAAGCTACATAAACGTGGCTACAATAATGTTTTGAATTATTCAAAACGCATTTAGAAACCTACGTTGGATAGTTGAAAGCGAGGCTTGCCAAATGTAGTGACAAGCTAACTCGCACTCAATTTTTGACGTTTATCATTATTTTTGCACTATTTTCCATTTTATCATTATTAAATAAATGTTCCCTCAATAATAAAATTTTCGCTCAAAAGAACATCGATATTCAACTTTTAACTGCAAAAAGTTTACGTTCAAACAGTAAAACCTACAGGTTCTGTAGCAGATTTCATACTATTACAAAATAAAAAACAGACTACCAGGATTGTCTATAAGCGGACAAACATTAGCCTACCATTTGCATGTCGAATCTTTGCATTTACCATTTAACTCGAAAGGACATAGCGGTATGTTCGCGTCTAAATTCGGGAAAGTCTTTTTGGAGCAGCTGCTATAGTTTAACGAAAGCTGATCACCGCTAAAAATAAAACAATATTTGGGTCATTTCACGAAACCATGCCATTTTAGCAGGGGGGTGCTACATCGGCACTTTTTGGCCAAACCACCAGTCCTTTGGAAGGAAATTTAATGTCGCTGTGAGATGTAGTAATAGCATGTCTGACTGTCATAATGAGGTATGGTGGACCTCTGTACCCCTAACATAGCAGGAGCCAGAGGCCTTCAAACCGGGTTGGCCAAATGATTCCAAAAACACATGTCCCACTATAAACGTTCGCCGTATCGCCAGCACTTGATACATATATGTGTTTTTATTTCAGTGCGATCCCTTGGTATTTGCTAATTTTCCGCAAAATCTTGGGAGTAAGCATTGACACTGAAGCTGACGTCAACCTTCCGAAATTTTTTTTCGTGACATGTAGCCCCCCGATCAAGGTCAAATCTGACAGCTTTTATACGCTGGTAAATAACGTCAAAGTACACTAGCGCCATAAATGCTATATAACGGTAATCGTAATCAGTACAGGTGTTATTGAAAAAAAAGAATATTAGCGTCTGTCCATGTGTTGTTTGATTATGAGGTCGAAGGGGTCATTCCACGCTACGATGTACTTTTGTCCCAGAAAAAATGACTAATAACTTTTTTGGCTTTGATTATCTTCATTTTTACTCCTATGACCAAAAAACGTCAAGGATTCCGAATGTGAGGTCGTTATAGTAAATTTTTTAACCGTTCTGATGCTATAGCTTCCTTACTACCACCCCCTGATGGCAGACGGCCTATCAGACGTAAAATGGCCTCTGGCATGTTCCAGTTTGAATATACCTCCATTTTGTGATAATATATCTCGTGCAGCATATCGCCGCGTCAAAATGAGGTTTGGCCGAGCTCCGTATGTCAAAAATAAAGCTGATTATGCCTATTCTTTACAATAGGCCGGATAGAAACATAGTAACGCTCCTCTAGAATCGACATATGTATTAAAAATTTTTAATGAAAATGTACACCCCCCGACCGCATGTATAATAAAAGAAACCGATGGTCGCATATTAGTATATAAATTCATCATAATTGCACCATAATGTGGGGCCATGCTGTTAACTGGGTAGCTACGGAACCTTTCTGCCTGCCCGCACATCTATTCTTCGCATTGGCCTTGGTATCATCACCTAAATGTAAGCTAATCATAGATCAATTGTGTTTGTTTTACAGCAGCAGCGTGTTAAATCTAGAATCTCTAGAAGTAGCTAAAGTTACACGCAATGTATGCTGTCGGAAGGTGTAGCCTCCCCCCCGACCTGAAGTGTAGACCCCCAAGACCTCAAGTGTAGCCCCCCCCGGGCTAACACATATCGGGGTGCCAATTTTTACAAGACCTAAGGATCTGGATTTTACAAGGCCTGAAATTTTTTGTCGGACATCCCCCACTCATGATTGGTTTGAGAGCATAAAATGGTATCAGTAGGTGCTGTCTCCGTTGCGCAAGAAAAATTTCTGCGACAGGCTTGTTCTAAATTGGTCGATTTTTAACCATAAAAGGGCCCTAGCTGCACCAGTTTTAGGTCGCAAGTACTCCAAATGGCTTGACCGTGACCGTTTTGGTCCGACTTGCATACAAACAGACCATGGTTCACATGTCACTGCGTTACCCTGCAGAATAATAATGACTTGTTTCGGATTAAAATTTGACCCCCAGGCGTACCCTTTGCGACCCCTGTAGCAGGTTCCAGGTAGCTCGTTTTGCATAGGACATCGATATTCAAAAAAATCAGGGTTTTTATGTCGGAAGGATCTAGACACTGTACATACGAAAACGTTTCATTTTGGCTTCAAAAAGTCGTGTTTCAAAAGTAGATGGTTTTCTGAAATGACCCATTTGCAAACACAAGCCTGGATTTTACACACGCTAAGCGAACATTGTTTTAGCATCGAAATGTTTTCCTAATAACTTACATAAAATAGCTTCCACTGCGATAATAATGTGCTAAAACAGTGTAGTGAGTGAAACAAACGAAGGGAAATTCTTATTACTAGCTAGATAGTGATGAAATTTGACAATGTCCACAGTTGGGTTTTAGGGTCAACTGAAGGAATGACTCGAGCGACAACTCTTTTTTTGAATGCTTGAAATTTCTATTTTTTCCCTTTAGTTGGGCGCGAAACCCGGCCGTATCTTCTATCATAAAACAGCGGGCTGAAGGGTGGCGAGTTGGGTCGTGGAAGGACCTGAAAAATAATAACGGTGTTTATTGTATGTCGACAACCGGCGTAGATAGCTGAGGCAAATTAAGCTCATACTGTACAGCAAATAAGCCCCATTAGCAGTTTGCTCTTTGCGGCTCTGTCATGATGTGGTATTTTGGTCTGGGTTTTTAAATAGGCTAATGAGACCCAAAATACAGCAAAAGGGCAATTATGTAAACAGCCGCTCGAGCTATTATGGGCATTTTTGTATCATTTTGTAGAGCAATTCATTCTCTATATGTCTGCACATGTTGTGGTATTAGTGTTGTTAGTTACGCCGAAGGGTTGAATCAAAATGGTTTTTGAATGAGCTCATAAGAAAAATACACGAAAACAGCAATATCTTCGTAACGCCTGGAAGTATGAGTGTTATGACCGGTCTCATTTTGTAGAGCAATTATTCAGCCTCTATATAGCTAAAACGGGTATGTTATTATTTTCATTATTTATTGTGCAATGTGGGGCCAAAACGTGATTGTGAATGGGCTCATGGGACTCAAAATACACGAAAACTTAAATACCTCCGTAAGCACCCTTACATTTTTTAAAGACATGTGGACAATCCAGCAAGCAACCGGTTTCGAATTTGGCAAAAAGAATTATTTCGAGCCGCAGGCACGAATATATAAAACATACAAACATACTTAACTTAGCGCTACCGAAAAGTAAATCATCAAAAAAGGGCCCAATATGGTACGGTTATAACAGAATTTAAATATGTGTTTATCTTAGCTCCGCCCTGTGATCGAGCTGCTATGTATCTCTGAAAAAATTATATGCGTCGTACAATTAACTCATACAAAATGCGTCGCACAAAATCATAAAATCGTAGAATAGAGTTTTGCCTTGGCAAGCTTCATAAATGTTTCTATTAACCATAAGTAGTGTATACACGTAAGTTGTACATCTCATGCCAATTTATGACAATACTATCGATATGCTGTGCTTAGCAGTACAACCACACAGTACCAGTACAACTTAGCAGTACTTAGTATACGTGACAATATCTAAAGATAAGGTTTGAGGCGAACGTGTTTTCGAATATACAGACCAAGCCTATCCACAGACCCTCGAAAAGTGGGAGTCTTCGGGGGTCCTATGTCCATTTTCGGGGGAAATTTCATCCAAAACAGAGCCGAAATTTCAAAGTGATGGATTAAATTTTGGTTAAAAATATTAAATATTTCCATATATTTTATATACTGTTACAGGCATTTTCAGGCTATACAAAATTTTTGATACCTAATGTTAAAAAACATTCTGCATGCAGAAAATTTATAGACGTAAAAAAATTTCGATTTAGATGAATATGAGAGTTTCGGGCAATTGGAGGGGGACTGACGGACATGGGAAAGATCTCACGAACATGGGGAATTTGGAAAGTGGAGGGATCCTCCCGCCGTGCATAGGCTAGTATACTTGTAGTAATAGATCTTTTCTATAAGGTAGCATTAGATCCCTTACCATTAGCACAACCTTTCAGACCAGAGGTTCAATCTGAATCAGGAGCCCAGCTTTTTTCTGTGCGCCAAATTTCGTAACGGCCATAAAGTTAATGCATTTAGGTGCTCCGCCTAGTATAGCCCACTGTTTTTAGCTAAACAGGACCGCTTTACTGGTGTACCAAACCAACGATTCATCAACATTAAAACATTTCAGACAACGCATTTAAAAAATTACGGAATATTGACCTACTAATGACTGGTAACTCGCAAGCGAGATTTACACGGAGCGAGCGTGGTTTCATAAAAGTACTCATTTGTGTAATCATTTATAATAGGCTTTGTGTTTGATGTATATACTACAGTAATTCTTGTGTAACCCTGCTGAACCCATCTGAAGCAATAAAAAATCGTATACCCTAAACCCATCCAAAAAAAACTGAAAACGGCCGAGGTTTACATGCTAGTCTCTAGATAAACCAACCATCGTTATACCTATAGATAGAACATACTTGACAGCCTGCACGAAAAATATAACCAAGATATAGACGACATACTATTTTCTGGCAATCGGGTTCATTGAAGCTAAACCTATTGAGACCTATGAAAAGACATAAAATATATGTGATGTAGTCGACATAACCAAATCATTGTATCTATCTCTGAGTAAAATCTATATAAACCATTCTTGATGCCCTGCACGCAATACATAACCAAATTAACTGAAAACACACTACATATTAGAAATCGGATTCGTCGACTGTAATTTGAAACCCCTTGAAAAGGTACAATACTGACAAGTTAGACTCTAAATACTAAAGCCATGGCATTAAACGTGCTTGATAACCGAATAGACACTCGTTCCGAGGTAAAAACATGCCATAACATGACGAAATTTGAAAAATTAACATTTATGGAAAAGGGCCGACGAACCATATTCAGACAGTTCAGGGAGTGTATGTCCCAAAAAAGTGTAGATCTCGATGAGCTGGTTGGTCTCCGTTTTTCTGTGCACAGAATGTGTCGCGAGATGTGGGCTGCGACTTTTAACCGTACAGCCAGATTAGGCAAAGAACCCTTAAAACTTGTTTTTGCCACTTTAACGTCGAAGATGGGGTCGGAGCTGCTACATCGCATTTTGAAATCGATCAAAAATTATCGAAATCCATCCAACCGGAGTTATGCATGACCGACAGACAAAACAAATTCTCACGATTTTCCCCTAGCGCACTCAGTGGGAAGTCCGCTCACTTTGGTCTTCAATTAGTTCTCACACATTACGTCGTAACCACATTGTGATAGTTTGACAAATTTTTGTGGGATCGCATTCTAACCACGTAATCTTGGTAAAGCTAAAGCCAGGTTTGATCTTGTGCTGTTTTGTGTAACTGTGCCGTATTGTAATCATACAATTTGAATACGGGAACGAAATTGCAATAATTGCCTTTTTCTCTATCAGAATTTTGCATAAGAGAATGGCAGACGCAACAGCATTTCACATCAAAAGAGGATTGTAGACGAAGCAGCAGAAGTTGACTCATGCATTTGAACTGTTTTTAAATGGTTGCCAATTTTTATTATAAAAATTTCTTTCGTTTTTTGAGAGTAATCTTACACTAAGTAATAACAACGAAATGATTCGAATCTCGCTAATATTTTCTACACAATTTTCTGTATTAATGAAAAATTTTTTATCACTCTGCTAATAGAAAAGAATGTTTAGGAGAATATATCAATGAATGTGGCTTTATGTTTCATGCAGATAGCAATGTCAAACCGCATTCTGCAGAATGCGATGTGATGAAACACGAGTAACTTTTGCTGAAAATATGCTCCTACAAGCACTGTTCATATGAAATAGTTTTAAACGCCATAATAACTAGTATCTCGCAAGCGAGGGTGAAACGGAGAGAGGGTGGTTTCATTTTCGAGTTATCATTTTGTTTAATCACCTGTAACAGGCTGTGTTTGATGTATATACCACCCTAAAACCCCTTGAACCATGAACTCATTGAAAATCCTAAAACCTGGTCGACCCTAAACCCATCGAAAACAAGAGCCAACGCATTTAGTATTTTTGTGTTGCAAATGAAAATGTACTGATGTCATCGACTGCAGAACATCGAGTTCGTCGACCGTAAAGCTCTCAAAAACCCATGAAAACATATAAATATACTCAGGTTACACTATAGATAGCAAAGAAATCGTATCCAGTGTGCTTGATCACCTAATACGCACCCATTGTAAGGTAAATACTAGCAATAACATACCGAAATCGCTATTCTGGCAACGGGCCGACGAATCATATTCAGCCCCACTGGGGCCCAGGGAATGGTCCCACAAAGAAGTCGCGGTCAGCAAAGTTGTAGATCTCAATGACCTGATTCTGAGTGGTTGTCATGCGAAGTTTGTATCGCGAGATAAAGGCTGCGAAACAATAGTAACAGTATGGCCAGATTTGTCAAAGCACGTATAAAAACTTATTTTTGACATTTTCACCCTGAATATGGGGTCGGTGCATATCCTTGCTTTCTTTTTCTAGCGAATAAAAAGAATTTTATCGAAATCCAACCATCCGAAGATGAGTTACGAAGGACACACACAAAGAAAATTTTACGATTTATTCCCCTAGCGCCCTTAGAGGAAATTCCGCTCGCTCCGTGTCAATTATTGACCCGCCATAGCAGCTCCAATGTGATCAATGTTATACGAAACATAATTTTTTTTAATATATGATCTTATTATTTCGTAATAATTAATCTTATTTTACGGCAAGCAAGACGCGGGCAATAAAACAGGCAAACAGCGGGCAATTCTGGCGAGTACTGCAGTCCGAAGACATAATGTTGTTACCTACCATAATGAAGAAAAATATGTAAAAATTATAGTATACTAACCGAGAAGTTGAGATAGTGCTACGCTCTCCAGCAACTTCTGCCTTCATGAAAGGTTCACTGGCCTTCCCGCATGCTTGAACGACAGCATTGACAATGTCCTGAAATACAAACACAAATAAAATTATAAGAATCACCGATATGCAATAATAAAATACACAATAGCTCGCCTGTCAACAGCAGAAGGAGTAGGTAGACCCTCATTTTCCAAATCTCCTATGTTCATGAGATGTTTCCCGTAAACTTCCTTGTCATTCGGCCAACCCCCAGCCCCTGTTCAACTCAATCCAAATATTTTTGTCTCCAAATTTATGTTTTTCTACGCAAAATGCTTTTTAAACACTAATAGCTCTGTCGAGATCGCAGAGCGTAGTGAAGCATAGGAACACATACGTCTGTTGCGTGTACTGCCATTCAGGTCTGAACAGCTTACGTCGATATGCTATAATATGGATATCACACAAAACCGCACAGGTTAGAACAAAACTAATTTCCCATGCCCGAAAACCACCAAGTGCAAGCTATCAGCATTTCCAGGACGTCACAATAAAATTAGAAATTTTGGGTCAAGGAACCACGGGTGCGCCACGCTGCCGTACCCGTGGAACTATGGGTCGCAGAGCAAAACCAACACCGGCATTGAGTTTCCCACACCCGAAAACCCCAAACTGAAACTTTTCAGCCGTCAAGGACGTCAGAACAAATTTTTGAAATTTGGGTCGAGGAACTACGAGGGTGCCATACCTCAAATCCCATAACTCCAAAACCAGAGCCTTAATCGAAAACAAAAAAGAGACATCGGCATTTATCATTTTACTATGATATAAAACAAACCAGAGAAAAAATTCGAAAGTGAAGATAAATGACCTCGTTTTCGTGAGGGGTACTAAAATGCGGTAAAAAACCGACTCATTTTGACCTCTGACCTCGAACAAGACCCCAAATCAAAAAACGCACATCGATATACCGGTTCGAGTACGCCCAAGATCAAGAAAATCGGTTAAGTCGTTCTCGAGTTATGGCCAATCACACACACAACAGACGGAATTTAAAAGCTTTCACCCCTGCAACACACAATCCCCGTTACGTTACACTACCCTCTGATTAATTACCATTATCTTTAATGTTAAAACTGTGTTTTAAAGACTGAAAATACTTGTACTACAGTTGGACGTCATGACAGTATAGAAATATTAAGGATTTTAAGCAAAATATTTATCCCCTCGCTTTAAAATTTCCCACGTGAATGAACACGAGGCCCCTGAAGTTACCAACATTTTCGTAACGCTGCCGGCAAGTCAGAACATAATACATGATTTTCCACAAATATAACATGATCATTATGGCAATAACTTAAAATATTCACCGCACATGACCCTGAATGTCTATCGATCAGAAATCGAGCACAATATGTCTAGGTGTGAACAGGCCTCCAGCATTTTAATAACATCGAAAATATTTCGAGCAGCGCCCGAAGAAAAAATAGTGTTAACTGTTTACAGGGTTCAAAATCAGACCCGTAATGATCGCTTAATACCTTGCTTGATTTCGTTTGGCCACCAGTTAGCATACTGAGTGATCTGTAACTGCCAGCACTAAACATAGTAACATATTTAATATCAACAACGCTAATGGAATGCAGAGTTCCGCTTACCTTTTTAAAATCTTCACGTAATCCATCGTATATACAGAAGTCCAGGCAGCCACGAGGGCGTATGTAACGATTCATGGTGCAACTCAAATTTCTAGTTTCACTGTCAAGAAACATTGCAGTTAAAACATTATCACCACTGATTGAATTTTCATCTATGGAAACCGAAGCTGTCGATGCAGTTTGTCTCGAATGAAGGTTATTACTAGACGGCGTTACGTCCTGATCAGACGAGGCAACGACAGCGATGTATTGTTTTGGAGCTATCGGTAATTCACTGACTACTAAACCAGATTCTGATATACGAATTTCCGAGCTGTCGCTAGTGGATGGGTACTGTACAGTTTCGCATTCTTCTTCTGTTGAAGTCATCGAAGCAGTATTCGCCACACTGTGTGCATTGTATTCCTATAAAATCTATTAAATGAAAAAGAACGTTTCGTAATTGAAATTTAATTATTCGCATATGGACCCGCAAAATTGTGAAGAGGTGTACGCCCTACTATATTTTGATTTTCCGTGATTTGAAACGGGCGGTACCCCTGGCAAAATTTGTTCTTCATTTGGGAAAATGCATCCAACTGAAACAAAAATTGACGATTTCTTCTTGATTTCTGTGTAGATGCGAATCCCATAAGCTAATGTATACTCACTATCTATGGTATCACAAGGAACTTCATATAATTTGCCTAAAAATACCAAAACCTGTATTTTTTTAATTTTGCACTTGTGTTTGTCTCCTGATGCTTCCTAGCCCCCAGGGAGGCGGCTTTTTACGGCCGAGGTCAACCATTGAGCTCAGAAGCAAGAACGTCTTTTTATGATGATTTTTATAAAGCTATCACTATAGATCTTAGAAAAAAATTTTTCTATTTCATCTTGAACATCATGCCAAAAAATAAAGTTTCATATAAAAACCGATACAAAAAAATTTGTCGTGTAATTATATAAATTTCTTTGCTATAAAAATTTGACCATGATTTCTCAATGAGCATGCTTCTTCAAGCTAAGAACGTTACAGTCTGAAAAGGTTGGTGGCACAATTTGATCCAGATCTTTAATGACTATAATAATAAACAGTGTTCCATAACACTGTACGTGCTATAAGAATATGGTTAGGCCTACACGAAGTGTATGTTTCAAGTGTACCTTGAATTTTTAAAGTATGCCGATCGCGTCAGCAACAAAAACTACTGTAAAATAAATTAATACCCGGCTTTAGAATTTAATAAAACCTATAAATAAACATTCTCGGAAGGTCACATCAACCCGAATAAAAAACGGAATGCACGGCAATACTCTTTAAAACCGAATATTATCAAAAATACTTGCTACATACCTCGAGGGCGTTAATGGTCTGAAGCGACTTGTTGGAAGAACGAATTTCAGCAATGCGTCGAAGACACTCAGCCTTCATAGTTTCAAGAGCAACCTGACGTTCTTGAAGTTTATTGTATTGATAGCTGTTCTGAAACGAAACAATAACATTCAGCAACTGTAAATTTGAAATAATATTACCTCAGCGTTTTTAATACCATCTAGCGCAGATAATAATTTTTGTATACATAAAAACATCAGTATCGTAGTAAAACTTTCTTGACACAATCTTTATACCAAGCTAATATGAAAGTGCTATTAGACGATGGGATAGTAATCCAAGTATGGAGAATAGATTATACTGTAATGCTAAAATACTGAATGAAAAAGCGCTTCCCCTATTTCATTATACAATATACACTTCGAAAAAACACAGTTTCGAGTCGAATTGTGATCTAACAATTATCGCACATCAGCTGAAAACAGTCGAACACTTTATATTTTGCTATGTTTTAGGTTTTGTACATACATAACCAGCAGGGAACAACCGGAACCGAAATTAATCGGAACCGGAACCGTCCATTTAAACGGGAACCGGAACCGGAACCTGGTTTTCGAAACTTATATATAGTAAAACAGATGAAGGAGGAAATGAAGGTACATATATTGGATTTAAAATGTATTGAAAATAACTTTTACATTAAACTTAATGTATTGCAATGGCATTATTCTCTTTCTGAAACTTTAAAGAGACTGAGGTAGCTAATAATGGTTATTTATTGATCAATATGTAGGTTTTGGACACCCGGAGCAAAAAATGCCTTCCACTAAACACCCTTAAGTATAATGCGTCAAATTGACTGTGCTTGTAACTAAGTATGCTTGCATAGAGCGTAGAACACTTTCGCTGTGTCTCCAGTCGCCTCCCTTTACTACACATACGTTTGTTACATGTTGTTCTGTAGGAAACTTGAAATTATAATTATTGGTTTATATGGTTCTTAGACAAAATAATAGATGGTAATTTTCTGATCAGTCGTCAGCACTGTTTAGACTAGCGTTGATTAGACAGTTAGATGATAACTTTCTAATCAGAATGCTATACATGAGATGAACTGTGATATTGCTCGCGCAATTTCAATAAATACAGGTCATTGCCAAGAAAGCAGTTTCTGGCTGCGTTGCAGATAACGTTACTTTACTTTAATGTACACTGATTTTCAAAGTTTATAAGCGCACTGGCTGGTGCTTGATGCAATTTATGTAAGCCAAGCTTACGCTAAGTGTTTCTACGTAATCCATTCTCTGTTACCTAGTTGGAATGTTTAATTCGAACATACCACACACATTTCTGAATGTGTAAAATAGCTGCCACAAGCATCGACCTGGCTTTATTATGTTAACAAGCTCCTGCAGGTTAAGTTGAAAAATTCCTACTGAAATTATGCGCCCTACTTACGTTTCACACGGCAAATTGCTGAGTTAATCTTTTGTTTTGCTTGGTTAACTTGATCATTGTATATATATTACATATCTTTGGACCACAGATGAAGCAAAAACGTGGAAAATTTCAAACAAAATTTTTAAACCGGAATTCCGGCTCCGGTATGGTTTTGTTCTTTGCGGAACCAGAACCGGAATTCCGGTTACTCCCTAATATCCAGCGTAGGTACCTAAATACACCTGGATTCTCTAAATAAGGTGACCCACGCGGTAATTTTTGGCGCCCATGGCAAATTTTAGGGATTATCGTGGTTCAGTGCTCCTGGCAATCTTTTTACTTCGTCCGATAAAACAATCATTCATTAACATAAAAAATTAACAAAATCTGAACTAAATTCGCACCCGTAAGTTGAAAAATTCTATCAAATTGCTTTAACATATTACAGTCACGGCAAGAAATAAGTGCAAAATAATCGATCGAAATTTCAATCAATTTCGATTAAATAAAATTTCGATCGATTTCGATTAAACGAAATTTCGATCGATTTAGATTTCGATCAATTTCGATCGTTTTCGATTTTCGCGCAATTAGATATATTTCAAAATTTCGATTTTATTCGATTAAACCAAATTTCGATCGACTGCGATTAAACGAATTTTTGATCGATTGCGATTTCGATCGTTTTCGATTACACTTATTTCTGACAGCGACTGTATCTGAAACGTTGCTTTTAACCTCAATAGACATGATTTTGCAGTGTTTCCGAGACGGTTTATTAACGATTTTAGGTTGTCTCGTTAAAAACATTGAATATTGATGACTTTTAAAATACGAGACTGTGGAAGAGGAAGCACCCTGGTTCCAGTCTGCGCCATATTACTAGGCTGCTGGCTAAACTTGGCACTCCCGGTTCCGCACCATTTGGCTACCGTTTTGCTGCTCCGGAGACAAAATTGTCAAGATATCAAATTTTATGCGCCGTCCAAATTAAATCATCAAAACATAAATGAGTGGCATAACTTAATTCAAAACAAACTACAACTGTATAAAGTAAAGTAAAGTAAATGCGCCACATTTCAGACTACGTTAATTTTATTACGCTAAAAGGCAGTTTGTAAAAGAATTTTATGTAGCGGTCCTCGTTAGATGGTGATCCGCGAAGGTACGAGAGTGATCCGGATGGCGCAAGTCGTGGAGTCACTGTTTATATAAACCCAGTAAATAGCAGTAAAAGTCCAACACAGCTCAAGTTATATCGATCACCCATTAAGTACAAAAATATTTCAAAGCATGTTCGTTATATTTATGGTATAACCCCGATTTGGGCAGCTACGATCGCGTCCAGTGCACTACACTTCAGTATTTAATATTATGACAATAAAGCCGTGAACGGACAAGACGAGTCAATAAAACACAATATACGGTGAATAAGTGTTTTATAATAACGTTCACGATATTAAAGCAGTACGATCAAGGTGTTCCAACCACTAGATTAGTTTGTGGTCGAACTACGCCTGTCTACATAATTTACACCACGATTTTCTAAAACTTCAAATCGTTAATGTCAACCCTTTATGTTCATCACTGTGCGCTCTCAATGATCGTTATCAACAGACGTGCACAGAGAGTCTCGCCAAAAATCATGATATGAGGCACTGGATGACGATGTGTTACATTCTGAAATGAAAACTCACGATTCCGTTCCACGCACTAGGTTTCCTTCTGAGCGCCAGTTAAATACGCTGTCGCATATCGCTTAAGCAAGACGTTTGTGATCGGAGAACAAAAACTGACTACGACTGTCACGTTACCCTTAAAATAAAGTACAGTATAATATAGAACGTGCTCTGATATATAGATTAAACCCTTACGTCTCTGTGTGTCGGGGATATAACAGAACTGTGAAACTCTGTAGTTGAAGCACCACGAGTCTCAGTATTTCTAGGCGATTTGGTCTTGTTCCTGTTCAATCGTAGCTTTTCCAACAACTTCTTAATGTCTTCATACTGTACTTGACACTGTCGCTGGCAGTACTCGTTTTGAAGCGAACGTTTCTTGACCGACTCCACCTGTATGAATATAATAAATTTCAGTACTCATTACTCGTTACCCGACACTAATACACGATTTATTAATGATCAGTAATGAAACCGATAGCCAAACTGGTCATTCTTTCAGTTCCTATTAAATATATCGCTCTAACATTTTAGTAGATGCGACGGAATTAAAAAAATAATAGTTCATCAAATTTAAACAGCATTCATGAACCTCGAGATATTCAATGAAACTGGTGTTAAATTTACGCACTTCATATTCTTATTTTAATACTATAACAATTCTAATGAAAATACATGCTCTAAATCACCCGCTGTCACCGGTTGATGGCACTTTCATGATCAATGAAGATGTACCACAGTTATAAACATGGTAAATTTATAAACATTCAGCGTTTAAAAATTCTTGTTTTTGCCTTTTCATTAAACAGTTCAGGTGAGCTAAATTTTGTGTTTTTTGAAATTTAGGTGTGTTTTTGAAATTTCACTTTTTTGCACTAAGAAAAACACAAAAAACCCTGGATCGGCGTTTGACCACAATCAGATATTTCCCCACCTGAAAAATTAACCCCTTAAATTTATAATTTTGACCACCAGAAATTTTCATTTCCTACGAGCACGTAAGGCGCAATTTCGTTGCATTTCGACAATTTTACGGATTAATTTAATTGAATACGAGCATAATGAAGATACATATATAAATAAATATACACATATATTATAGCATTAATGAGAGCATTATATATTATCTTATGTAGTATCCTAAAACAGGCCTCTCTCCACAGAAGAGAAAAAGTGGATCCCAGGATTTTTGAACTTCCCAGATAATTCGGCGGTTCCAACCAGATCAACCTCCCAGTATTTCCAGATATTTTGAGGTAACATCAAAAATGATCATCCTAGCAAAAATCAGCAAACTCAAACTATTGGTTATATTTCGACTATAATCCATTACGAATTGCTAAGTAAACCGCGGGTTGCAGAAATACGTGCTATCAGTAGGTGAATAATCATGTAACAAAAGCAACGGTATACATGTTGAAAAGGCATCGAGACTACGATTAAAGTACAATTATAAGACCTCAGTTGATCTAGCTCTGGAGGCATGGTTTCCCCCAACTAACCTAAAGAAAATAACCTCAGGTATTTTCGACTTCCACCCTGGTTGTAGCTTGGAACTCACGATCTCAAAGCCCCACCTCCAAGCAAAAGTTTTGGCCTTGTGGAGAGAACAGAATTTTACTTTCTTCTCCACCCCTGGCCATGCTAACTCGGTTGCAGCCATAACCGCCGAGAACCCCACAAACAGTCAAGGAACCCACGAGAATATCAGGTAAGAACACATTTATAAAAAATAGTTGTACACATTTCTCCACATCATTTCAGAACAAGTGATTGGATATCTATTTCCATTGACTGGATTTACTACTATTATTGTCACAAACGATAAATTGAATATGTCAAAACTAGTGACGTCTGCGGACCGGTCCGGACCGTCAGATCTTTCTTGGGCTCTGCAAATTACCGGGGTGGGGGCCTTGGTATTTTCGGTTCTCTCTGGTTCAAAACAGGTGCACCCCGGTTCACGCTCCCTGCCAAACTTTTGGGCTCCCGCCGGTTCATTGCCTCTTCGCAAATTTTTATGTTTCGAATCGAAACATAAAATTTGATCAGAATCATCATCACAAACAAGCCAACTAACTAGAATCTTATTTAACACATGTCGAAGTCGTTATAAAAAATTGGCCGAAGAACCATATCGAAGACATTCTATCGAAAAGTTATGTACATTCCCCAGTGTAAAGCTTTAAATTAAAAAAATAACCTTAGCTTTGATTTGACAAACGAAACGACGGTTCGACCCAGCTACTTTCGATGCAGCGCCAAGTGCTTCACGAAGTTTGTCTACGTGCAATTCGCTGGCTTTGGCTATTTGCTCACGCATGCGCAGTTTCTTCTGCAGATTTTTTAATTTGAAACGATCCTCGGCTGCAAGAGTTCTAAAAATTAATATTATATTATTTTTTAAATTTATGGTGATGGATGAATAAGTTATTGACGAAACCGCGCAATAAGATTTTTCAAAATGATACAATAGGATTATCGATGGCCTTTTCTGTTGATTTCAATCCATATATTAATCTTGTTGCACTGAAGCGCTAGAAAACAATATAAAAATCATTGTGGCTATGGACGATAATATCATTAACTAGTAAGTGCTAATCCAACATTTTGACACATTCGAACACACAGACAGCTATAAATACTAATTGTGAAATGTTACAAATATTATTATAATCTATCATATTAAGTAATGTACATTATAAGCTGCCAATCGTTTCGGAATGTCCAAAACCCGTTCAATTAGTGATCCCCGGTCATCATGGATTGCTGATTGATTAGTGATTCTTGTCATCATCATCTGAAATGGCACTCTTGCCTCCACCGTCTCACAAATAATCCAGTTCTTAATGTGCGTTTCGAGATAGCAAAAAGAATGTCGGAATGTCATAAGACAAGACAATACTAAGTTTTAAATTGCCGAACATTTCATTACAGTAGAATGTACGGCATTGGAATGCAGCAGTTGAGGTTCATTTATTAAAGCCAGATTTTGTACAATTCGAGAGCACCTACTGCGAGAAAATACGAAGCAAGTATGGTTAGACTGCGCTTGGTGGATATTTCCAGATTTAAAACTAGCTTCCTACGCCCATTTAAAGTCCCGGAAAGATTATAACGCGCAATTAATACAATAATGACAACTTTTACGTTTCCGACACGTTATCAACACCATAACGCCCCAGTTCATGTAACGACCAAAACAGGGAAACTTTCGACATTTATAAATCACAACTTTTAAGAAAAATTATTGCACATCATAAACACAAGCCAAAGGTAATTAATACGCAATATTTCCACCTAAATCTGACTACAAAGTGCAACACAGTAGTAGCTTTCAATAACATTTATGTATGATGAAAATAAGTTTACAAGATTTATTGTAATTATTATTATAAATTTGTCAATAATTAGAAATATTTATAAGACAACAGTTGATTGTCTAGTCAATACCTGTTTTTAGACAGAAGTTTTTCACAAGACTTCAATCTTTTCTCAAGAGCTTTTATTTGCTTGTCCTAAATAGTGATTATAAAGAACTAAAAATAACTTAGACAATAAGATGAATAAATTTTTTCTATTACATTTAATTTTAAACAGGTATCTACATTTCCGATCATGTGACGTAATACCGGTTAAGACTGCTGACCCACAACATCAGAAACGATATCATTAACATTGAAAATATATATTACTACTTTGTTTCCCAATCTAGCCGCTTTGAGCTATACCATCGAAAGGCACATAACAAATCCAATAACATTTTCGGAACTACAAAAACTGTCCCTGCCAAAATAGTAATAGATTTATACGAATTTGCTTTGAAAATCCATTTTTCTATTTTAGCTGTATAATAGAAAACTTCACGCAAATGAATTGTACTTGCGCGAAATTGAACCTTAATCACATCCAATGTGAAATTAGCCACGATCGTAAGTTTATCGTCAAACCATTGGTTTTCCAAAACATTCTGTGAATTCATAGATTTCATACAAGAGAATACATTGTTTCTTGCTCAACACATACGAAAAGTTGATTCTTCAGAATAAAAAACTAAACATAATCAAAAGAAACAGCCTGCGCAAGCTCCTATCAACTTTCGTCCATAGGATAAGGTTCTACAACTATTAATAACAAAAAATTATATTAAAAGATGACCTAGTCGTGTCCTGTACTATCATCCAGTTTTACAAACTTCAACTAAGAAACAAAGATTGAAGGTTGAATAAACGGAAGTTTATAAGACAGAGCTTTTGATTTGAATACTATCCAACAAATCGAACAGTAACCCAGAAGATATGATACTTACAATCATATAGAAATTATGCATAATTGCCCACTCTGGTTTCAATATTTAATACTATATTGTGGTCGCTGCTGATGCACTAAATAAATAGATACATAGCCAGTACAAACATACTCTTATGTCCGGAAAACGTATCCTATGACTAGTATTTCATATGAGAGGATGACACGGGCCCGCACGGTTTTATTTGTGTATTATCACCTGTACAATCCATGCTTCATGTATATAACACCATAAAACTCTGGAGCATTGATCCATGGCAAACTCTAAAACCTCATGGACACTACACCCATCGAAAGTTACTAAAACTCATGAGTATTCCTGTTGGGCTCTATACAACCACGTCATCACATTCCGAATGCCGAAACACTTATGTAAGCAATTCTTGACGCCCTGCACGCAATAGAGAAAGAATAAATGAAAACAAACTACATTTTCGGCGCCCGTAGAACCCTTGAACCTCTCCGAAAAGGCAAGTTGAACGTTAGATAGCAAAACCACCGTATTCAGCAAGCTTGAGAACCTAATAGACACTTGTTGTGAGACAAAAACATGTAACATGCGGAAATTTGAAAAATCCACATTTATGGCCAAGGATCGACGAACCATTTTCGGGCGCACAGCGGCCCAGTGAGCGGCAACACAAAAATTGGTGTCCGGCAAAATTGTAGATCTCGATGAGCTGATTTTGCATGATTTATCCTGTGTCGCCAGATATTTGCTGCGAATCACTGGTACCTGATTGGAAACTCTACTCGGTCCGTTTGAATAAGTAATAATTAGTGCAAGTTTATGTAACAGATCCATGCTGGATCGTTACGAGACTGATTAATCCTTACCATACTCTAATCAACATTTAAGAATTTTGGCGACAACTTGCCCTAGGAACTGATCCCCAAGAACAATGGTTCTGAATGAATTTTAAGCCGCTTCGTCGCACCAGTGCATGTGCATAAAAGCTTAGCAACCGATGACTATACTTGTGCAAGCCTAGGACATGTGCCGACCAGACCGTACGAAGGAACCGATCGTACGAGTCAATATTGTCTTATAGTCGCTATGTATCACAGGCCATGAATCGTTACGCGTGACACAGACTGATACATTCGGAAGCTATATTAAACGCGGAAAACTATGTACCAAACAAGATATTTTAAATAAGACACTATACACCTCTAAGGTATGCATACAACATATTTTCACACTGTATCGCGTATGGGTATAAACGTAACCTGTATCGAAATATCTAAACGCGAAGGCATATTATTTTTCTTTCTTACCTCAACGTTTATTTCTTCAGGCCATCGACGACTTGGTCCTGCAATAGGCACTTGTTTGTCAACTAAATTCTGTGTCGATTCATACGCCGCGCTAGTTACGCAGCTAATATTTTCGGTGATCGTTGTGTTCTTATGTTTCTGCAATGTATTCGCTGAGTGTTTCGCCTGTTCAAGATAAGCCACCAGCACTGTGTCAGAATAAGCGCTTTTGCTTGCCGCAGATATGGTCGAATGTTCTGTCGATGTCGGCGTCCCACAACTATGGCTGGCGTTCGAAAAATTGTTGGTAAGACTGACGGCTATTTCACACGCCAATCCGCTGTTTGTGCGTAAAGCAGTTGTATCCGTTTTCTTAGCGCCAAAGTGATTGAAAAATACCTGTCGCTCAGTAGGTTTTTGTTTTGTATCATCAATATCGTTATCGTCGTCGTCAAACGGAATCAACAAAGGCTTGTACTTTCGTTGATATGTAGAGGCCTAGAAATACGAAAATACACTCTTCAGTCTCTGAATGTATCAATGAAAAAGCTAGCGAATTACCCCGGGGCAACACATTGAATAAAATTTTAAGATCATGTGTCATCGATACTAATACAAAAACAATTACTGCATCGCTGAACAACAAAACTGGTATCGATTATCTGGAAACATGATATTGCGGTGATGGAGGGAAATTTTCAAAATCTTTTAGATCGCCCCGATAAAAATGCATGCCTCCGTTTGTACAATCTGGTATTATTTTTTGTTTTCCTTGTAGCAACACAAAAAAAACTTACAATTTTTTCAAAATTCAGTCTTGAACTTGATTAAACTACATAAAAATTAGATGAACCTAAATCAAAGCCGACTTAACAGCGTTTTGGTTGTGACTTATTAATTGTTTTAGCGTTTGCATTAAACAACTGAATTTTGTAAAGTTTTAGATTTCCATGAACCAGTAGTGCCCCCATTTCATGCTCCCAGGTACAATTTTGCTAAGCGCCATCGGTTCATATCCCCTAACAAAATTTTTAATAAACAGATTGGCCATGCTTGTTATTATAAGAAACCTAAAGAAGGAAGCGATTTATCATATGCAGGCGCACGGTATTTTTAACATTAGGTAAGCAAACAGTATTTCTCCGCCGTTGTTTCGTATCGAGCATGATAAAACAGGGTGTCAAAAGCCAAGTGTTCACCACGTCACATTTCATGCGCTGCATACTACCACGCCTCATAAGCCTAAATTTTAACCTCTACATATCACACTGGGCTCTCCATTCGCTGAAAATTTTGCCAGGTTCCGAACCAGGTGCATTTTTCCAAGAGAAAAACGGTTAAAAATCGTGTCGTTAACAGGTAGCATGAATGAACCGGGGCGCACCTGTTCTGAACTAGGGGGAACCAAAAAATATAAGGCCCCCACATCCAATTTGGAGAGCCCAGTTGTGTTTTAGCTGGAAACTCCGCTTGCTCAGTTTCAATTATCCAGAAAATGGTGAGCAACTTTGTCATTATTATTTCCACGTGTTAATATTTCACGACACTCCTACCCCCCAATTTGGAGAGCCCAGTTACATCCTACTCCATGTCCACATCTTTAAGCTGGAAGGAACTACGAAGCACTGCAATTATTTTTAACATAATATCGCAATAGCAGTTCGCTGAAAAGGTCCTGATCGCTACAAATATTGCCACTTACTAAAGCTATATTATTTTTCGAGTATTGGCCGCGATTTGAAAACACTGATGATTTCGCCCGACTGTTCTGAACAACTATAGCATTTGCTGCGGCTAAACGATTACGGTTGTCTATCTTTCTTGGATGTCGTATGTTGCAAGCTTTAGACCGAACTGAATGTACAGGTTGACTCAGTTGGCTTTTGTTGTATATAATATTTTGAGCTTTGCTGTTGTAAACATTTTTATTTGACTGTATATCTTGCTCGAATGTATAAGGCGAGGTCGGTATTATGCTATTTTGAACGTTTTGTTCTTTGTTCGAATTTTGAAGCTTAGACACACCGTCGCTATTATCTTTACGTTGGGCTGTGTTTGCCGATGACACTGGATGGTGAATTTGAATATCGAAATTTCTGTCGCTATGTTCACTGCGTTTCAAATCGATAGCATATACCATTTCGTTTTTGAATTGTTTATTAACCAAATCAGTTTCCGAATTTGGTTTGACGACGTTTTCTCGTGTTTCACTAATCACGGGAAATGTTCGAGTAGACGGTACTACCTGGTTAGCAAAAATATTACCCACGTTGACCGAATTTAACACCGAATTATTCACACTTTCATAATACGAAATGCTATTGTTGCAATGTTGCTGCGAATAATATACCGGTGGTGGCATTGCCGCCATATTGGCAGAGGTGGGCTCAGACTGCAGCAAAGCTGAGGAAGATTGAAAGTAATGGTTTGAATAACAACTGCTAGTATAGTATGTGAGAGGCGACTGAAATAGCACCGTTGAAGCTTGCTGAGTAGGAATTATAGTGTTCGTCGTTACTGAGTTGCAACTGGATTGGGTACGAACTTGCGGCGTAGTAGGGGTTTGGCACATTACAGAGTTCGGTGTTCCAACCAAAAGTGGTTCAACGTCCATGTCAACGATTTGGAAATTGTCGTCTAAAATATTAAGAACCACTGCCTGTCAGACAAAAACCAACATTATCTTAAAAAAACAAATCAAGTCCAAAGTGCATTCTACAACCAAACTTAAAAGATCAGTAACATGATAACTGCCTTATTATAGTGCTATCTTTATGTACGATGACGGTGCCAAATTTTTAGGTTCACCACCAGGTAAGTTGAACTGCATTTGTTAAACTGAGCAGTCATCAGGTATATACAGTCATCAAGCTAGCTAAGCATGATCTTATAGTCTCTAAATGGTTAAGTAATTTCATCTAAGCGAAGTGAACTGAATTTCCACAGAAGTCGCTAGAAGAAAAAATAGTCAAAAAATTTGTCTGTCAGTGTGACCTACAACTCATGTTCGGGTTATGGCATTCTACAATTTTTGTTCGATAAGCAAAAATAATTTCGATTCGCCGACTATATCTCGCATAACGACGACACGAAAAATCACATCCTATTCCCTGTTCTCATCGGCTCATCGAGATATACAACTTTTCCTAGAATCACTTTTTGTGGATTCTACGGATCGTTGCGGGCACATAGATTTTTCAAATTTCGCCTCGTCATTGCGTATTTGTCGTTCAAACGAGTTTACGGTTATCATCATGCTGAATACGAGGTTTTGTACGTATAGAGTCCAACCTGGGTTCCAGGATATTGTTCACCGTAGACGAACCCGATTTCCAGAATGCAGTAGGTTTTAATTTGTATGGCTATATATTGCTGTCTGGGCTATCTAGACTCTCGCACTAATATTTTATCCCCTTTCAGTGGTTTTCAAGGACCTTAGCGCCGACGATCCCGATTTGTAGAAATAGTCTGTCGTCAACTGTTTAGTAATTTTGCTTGCAGGGTATCTAGAGTGGTGTGTATACGTTTTTCGGCAAATGGAGTACAACGGTGTAGTCATCGAAAATCTATAAATTTAAACCATAACTTTTCAAGTGGTTAAGCCCAACTGTCAGAGAGCCCGGTTTGCCGAAAGAATTAAATCTGCCTTCATATATTTCGTTATGCGTTCGTTTCTTGGCCTTTCGATACGCTACTAGTTTTGTGACATGCAGGATACGGTGGTATGTTCCTTAACTCCTGTTTTACCAGCATTCTGGGCTTCCTGAGTTTTAAAGTGCCATAAGTATCAAACATAAAGCTTGTTACACATTATTAAACATAATGACAACCATAGATAAACCAAGCTCGTTTCGTTTCACCGTCGCTTGCGAGAGACTAGCACTACGACTAAAAGAAAAATCAAAGAAGATTCGATCTGTGACTAAAATCAGATGATAGTACATCGAAATGCATAAATCAAGTAACAAAAGACTAATACACTAGAAAATCGAACCAGATTGCAGAGCGTAGGGAAGCATATGTACACCTAAGGCCTTTTGCGTGCACAGCCAATCAGCTCTCGTTAGCAAACGTCCATATGCCATGTGGATAGTAGTTCTTAGAACTCCGGAAATGAGTTTCCCATGCCCGAAAACACCCAAGTGAAACTTTTCAACCGTCCAGGACATTAGAACAAATTTTTGAATTGTGGGTCGAGGAACCAAGAACTTTTGCTATTGAAAAAAATTTATAATCCATCCATCAAATGAACAAGAGGAAATTTTCACGATTTTCCCGCTAGTGCCCTGTGTGGAAAGTCCACTCGCTTCATTCTCTCAGTTCCAATTGACACTATAATATCTACTTGCTTGCAATATCTAAGATACAGTTCCAATATGTTTTAGCAAATCAAGCCATAAAATTGATGAGTTATAATAACAAAACCATATGATAAGCCTATTTTGTCCTGTAGAATGCTCTACAAGGAAATTATACACACTTTCCTTTCTCGGAAATCGCTCAAAAATTGATTTTAATTTTGATGAAATGAATGAAAAGAAATTTTACACTCAGTGGCTGGTATAGACCAAAACATGTCAAACAAAAATCCACCTAGCAGTTTTAATCCAATTTTAGCTTCAAATATAATAGTTGCCAACTATTAATCATACCACTGTTTACGAGCAGCTTTGATTTTTCATCGATTAGCAATAATTGGGCATTTGGCTGCTCAAAAGAAGGAAACGTATCGACTGGTATTGACAACGATTTACATGACATGTTGTATCCTCCCAATCGTGACTTGTTCAACTTGGTACGCAGATCTGGTGATGCACCCGTAAACGTACCAGTATTGTCAAGAGTATCTGAAGGTTCCATTTTTGTCTGAAACAGCACGACATTATCCATATGTCAAATAATCGTTGACGAATACTAACCCAAAGATAACAATTATCTCAGCACAATGTCAAAATAAGCATGGCTATGATACCTGAGTTACTATTATGTTGAATAAGTATAATACACGTCCAAAATCGTAATTTAACAAAAATGGCAATTTACAAAATTATTACTTAGATGTGCTAGCTTATTTATCCTTTTTGGATTATTTCCACCGTTATAATAACTACAGGTGCTTACCACAATAATAATAATTATAGGCAATAATTTCAATTATAGCGGTGCAATGTTAAAATGCTGTCAACTAAATTACTGGTTGCTACCTATAGCAGTTCACAACGATAATCAGCCTACAACTTGTTTTCGTTGGTGTTACACGACAATTCAATATCAAAACACGCCGCTCCGCTTAATATACTCCTTCCATAGAAGAAAAACCCAATGATACAAATCGAAACCGGCTTACTTTCTTAAATACCGATTTCAGTAGCATAGTTCGCATTGCATCGATGTCATCGTCATCTTCGGCTACGTTATTTCCCTGATTCATGGTATGACCACAATCGGCTTTGGCAGAGTGCCGATGTGCAGGAATCGAAGCTGGTAGCGGTATATCCTCTATATTTTGGCTCACTGTCGCTTTATCATCTTGCTCAGTATTTAAATCCGCGGTACCAGGTGTTGTCGCTGAGCACGGTGTTTGTTTGATATTTTTCAACAAAGCCAGATCGGTCTTAGGCAATCCTAATAACGTCCCAAGGGACGAATCTGGCGGTAGCTTCGCCATATTCGCAATCCGTTTACTAGGTGACCTACTCGTGTTGGCACCCACGTTGCTAACAGGTTGCTTGGTGCCAACTGCACTTTCGTAATGTGTCGTGCTACTAAAATATATTGGCGACTTCACAACACCAACTCTAGGAACAACCACGCTGCGAATTTTCTTACTGCAGCTGCGCTTTCGTGACGGCGCAGCAACCAGAGGCTCCTGCTTGACTTCTGTCTCGCTCGCAGACGTGCCAGGAGACGTAGAAATTTCCGCATAATCGGCCCGCGATGACATCATGTTTCGAATTTGACGGTAGTTTCTGACTATACGTTGTGCTTTTGAAGACAGTGCCGTTTGGTTCCTACATTTCGAACTACTCGCATTTTGCCTATACCGTTGCATACAAGGTCGCAACGGTCGTCTTTGCAATTCCGGCAAGCCTCGTCGTTTTGGAAGACGATTAATGCAATTTTCATTGTTGACTTCAACATTAGTCGATGACTGCTCACAATCGATGTCTAAAAAGAAAAGTAAAAAATGAAAAAGGTTACAAAAATAAAAGCATGCTGGCTGCAGGTAACGAATACCTAGTAATTATTAATATCCAGTATTAACGCGTTAACACTAAAATGCAATCGTTGTACGCATCTAAGTGTTAGCGTGATATATTTACTACAAATTGTAGCCTCAATGTTGTCCACACGGGCCATCTGCACGTTTCAAAAAAGATACAGTACCTTATTTTAGGTCAATACTTTGTATATAAAGCGTTGTAATTCAGTGCTGTATGTCCAAAGTTAGAGCTAGTAGTCAGCTGCGGTCGCGGAAATCATTTTCGCCAGATGGATCTGAAGGACATCAGCATGAACACAAAAAATTAAAAGTAAAACAATATCAAATATAAACATAAGCATCATTTTAAGGATACCAAATAGTGCACATTGCTACCATGGCGTTGTATTTGTAATACAAAACAGTGTCCAAATGTACGAAGACCTGAAGCAGTCATTTTGAGTAACACTATTACCTGTTCTTTACACGTAGCCCTAAACAAGATGAAGCAACAACTGCCGTTTCATACATCAGTGTAATATAAACTTTAACAAACATAAGCATAACTACATTTTCCACTCCGCATCGCCAATTATGCTTAAAACATTGTACAATATAGTAGAAAGTCAAAATGAGGAAAATGTAGTTTGAACTTGAAATTAAAAATAACATTTTGAGTTACAAAACTTCATATTCGAACATTCTGACATGTATGACAAGTCATATTCCTGTCCATCGCCAAGAAATAATACTGGTTACTCGGTAAAACGCTAAAATAGTTTTACATTAAACACCTTACAGTAAGAATATTAGAAATAGATATACACTAACGCCTATCTGTAAAAATAGAAGTTCCCTTCATACTACATACGACACACACGCATGTGTCAGAAAAGTTGCAGAAATCATCAACAGCTGAAGCGACATATTTAGTGGTAGCAGTACTGTGATCTTCGCCGGAAATTTGCGAGTCGCACTCCAGGATGTAATTGGGTTCTTCTTTAATTCCTGGAGAATAAATAATGAATAAAACCATTGTGCATTAAAAGTTTGCACGTGCTAAATGGATGAAATTATGTGGCTGCATTTAAATAATAGCATGCGTAATTCTGGCCTCTCTACAAATGGACAAAGGGGCACGCTATATTCTAGGCGCGGGCTTTGACGGTTCTCCCAAAACAAAATTTTGGCTTTGCCTCAGGTCTACCTTGAAGCACACAGAAGGTATTTTGAGGAAACATCAAAATTCATCGCCCTAGCAACAAATGGTTATAACAAAACCCCTAATACCCTTGTCTTTATTTCGATTATTCATTAAATCCTATGCAAACCCATATAGCACTTTCCGTAGGACATGCTACAACAACGATATACGTCATAAAAATACAACAAAATGTAATTAAAACCATCCAATTTAACTCACAAGCACGACGGTGTGTCCTAATCGGGTAATTATCAGTAGAATATGAGGGGAAGCAGCTCCGACAGCTCCTAGGTACTATTTTCATACCGCAATTTACAATGACAAATTTGTTTCAATAATAATAGTTACACTATCGAATCCTTCCACAATAGACGTTATCATGAAATTCAGTTCGGTTAGCAGCTCTTAACAATATTGGTGAATACCTGTAATCTGCAATGCACGCTACGCTAGTAGAAACATTCAAATACTGTACTCGCCTACATATAAATGAGGTCATGACTCGAATAAGGTTATCTAATAATACATTTTTGAAAAACGAGTGCAGCAGAGGATTGATGAATAACTTTCAAACACATAGACAAAGATTAATCATGTCAGCTTTCCCATAAGAACCTTACCGGTGGCGGAAAAAACGTCATAATATGACCTGTTATAATAATTCTCTTCTTAATATATCAACAGAATGCACTATTTGCCAGAAACGCGTGGTTTGGTGGAAAAGTTAAATTTTAAAATTTTGTTTGAAACATGTTAAAGATCTGTTCCACGTTTGTTCAAGGATTGCCCTCGGTTAGCTAGATTTTGTTCGACACCATTTCGATGTTCGTTCGCTCAAAACGCGACAGTCATTTATGGTGAATATTTTAGCATGTGTGTAATAACAAACATATCCGCGGACTAATAACAGAAAATTTTCTACAATGCTAACCTGATACAATGCCACTCTTGGAAAATCCGGCATTAGCGCATGAATTTACACCAACTGCTTCATCGGTGTCTGAGTTTGCTTTCTTTCCGTCGCGTTTCAAGCTATAAAACACATTTACTTAAAATATGACAGCAGCCACAGCAAAGTGCCGAATTTCATTATCACCAACAGTAGTAGCAACAATTTCACAACATATATTCATTTTACTCAACACTCTAATACTATATATAGCAAAGAAAGAACTAACCAAAACCGAAACAACCTACCGCATAGTATTTACATAAAAACTGTATCACAAATAGATCGTAAAAATAAGGCCAAATGTAACCACATTATTTCATATTACGGATAAAGTTTTTTTACCCAATTTACCCTAAACAATTGAATTTCCACAATGAACACTTTATCTGACCACACTTTCCACACAAACACATGGACCCAGGCGTTTTCCTAATTTTAGCTGTATAGCACGCTGTATCAAAATATTGTATTTAAAAAGATGACTTAACAATCATGAAAAATGTCTAATGGTTTTACACTAAAATAGGAAAAGCTTACAAAATGTGTCATGTGTGGTGAGGAAAAAGGCAACGAAACGCTCTGACAATTTTTATTATGATTAGACTGTACATACTAAACTACTCCACAATTTTAAATACTACAGCTAAAAGGCTCGGGGCTTATGGTAAAATTGAATGTTTGGCATAAATTGAGTCCATAGATATTGAAGGTATCTCGCAAGCGAGAGTGAAACAGAACGAGCATGGATTTGTTAAGTGGACGTGTTCACGTGAACAAGCTGTGGTTCATGTATATACTAGAACAAGCTGTGTTTGATGTATATACGACACTAAAACCTCTGTAATTCTGAGCTCATTAAAACTCTAAAGGCTCGTCAATATAACCCATCGAAAACAACTAAAGAAGAATTCGCGCTTATCTGTAAATAACCGAGCTATCGTATCCAGCGTACCGCGCGTATCTAGCATACAATACCCTTGGTGCCCTGTACGCAATACAATACTGAAGACAGATTATCTCCCATCTGCAATCGGGTACAATGACCCTAAAGCTACTGAAAGCTTTTGAAAAGGCATGAGATACTCGTGTTAGACTCAGGATAGCCAAAACATCGTATTCAGCCTTTCAAAAACCTATATAGAATATTCTTCAGGCCTTGTACACAATACCTAACCAAACAACTGAAGCCAGACTATATTCTGGAAATCTGGTTCATTGACCATAAACCATTGAAAACCTATAAAAAGGCATAAAATATGGAGGGTGGATTGCAGCTAATCAAATCATTGTATTCAGCCTTACCCCATGAAAAGGTAAAATATAGTCAAGTTGGACTCTAGATAGCAAAATCATCGTATTCAGCATGCTTGATAACCTAATAAAGACAGCGGCACAGAGAATGGTCAGCAAAATTGTATGTCACGATGAGCTGCGTGGTGGCACTCGTTTTCGATGAGAAGCGTGTGTCCCGAGATATAGGCTGCGAAACAGCCTAAATACCGTTATGGCCAGATTTAGCAAAGAATGCTTAAAAAACAATTTTGCCAATTTTGTTCCGGAAAATGGGGCCGTAGCTGTTCGCGTTTAACTAAAGGACGCATCATCATGACTTTTACAATCGAATAAAAAATTTATCGAGATCCGTCCACCCGAAGATGAGTTATAAATAACAGCGACAAACAAAAAGAAATGTTCACCATTTTCCCCCTAGCACCCTCAGCGGAAACTTCGCTCACTTCCATCGTTGCGTTTCAATTATTTAAAATCAAGTAAATTATTGAAAGACGCAGGGAGAGGAGGTGCAACGATTGCGAATAATACTGATATAAAACGCTTATGAACAAATTATGCTCATCCGTTAACGCTGATTAGAAAACATATCATTCGTTTAAGCGTACATATTTCAACCGTATATACGTTGAGTGTGAGATTGTGTACGCTGATAATGAGAATAAACAAGGAGCCATAGCTGTCCCCTTTTGCTTTTGACAAGCATTGTAATATGACGGAATTTTGCTACAACAATAACTAACCATTGTAGCAACGCTTCCCGTTGAGTTTTAATATCATCATCGCTGTCGTCGTCGGCATCTTCTGCGACAAAATTGCCATCTTCGGTGTAAACACCATGACAGTCGGATCCATTCGGCTCGGCTGAGTGTCCACTGCCCGAGAACGGATTTTTAATGACGTCGGACGAAGGAGAATCACAGCTTGATAGTGCAAATGCATTTGGCGATTTATCGCATTCATAAACTTCGTCAACTACCAACATGTAATCTGTTAAGAAATACAAACTGCTATAAAATATACTGTAGTTAATTTTTAATCATGGTTAACTTAACCAAAATTTAGCATATTGCCGCAAAAGTAATACTCTGGCCTGGTACGATGGGGCGAAGGTGACCCTATATACATTCACTGTAGTAAAAATGCACGAAAACATGGAAATTTTTCGTATTTTTAAGCAAATTTTATCCCCCCCCCACTTTTAATTTTCCCTCGATAATGAACATGGCCCCCACTTTTCGCAGGGCTGAGCACAGGTTAGATCAGCCAGTGCTCTTGTAAACTTTGTTAGTCAGTCTACATTGGAGTATATCTGCAACGTAGCCAGAAACTGCGTTCTTGGTAATAAACTATATTTACTGAAACTGTACGAGCAGTATGACAGTTTGTCTCATTTATAGCATTCTGATCAGAAACTCATCATCGTCATCTAGCTGACGGGCGCTGGTTGCCCAACCCTAACCTAAACAATGTATCTGACCACTGCTCAGAAAATTATAGTATACCTTCTTTTATTTTCTTTTAGAACCATATAAATCAATAATCTCAAGTTTCCTATGGAATAACATGTAACAAACGTATGTCTAGTAAAGAAAGGCGATTGGAGCCAGAGCGAAAGTGCTTAGTCTGCGCTCCGTGTGTTACAAGCACATTCAGTTTGACGCAATTTACACAAGGCTGTATAGTGTAAGGAATTTTTTGCTGTGGGAGTCTAAACACCGACATATTGATCGATAAATAAACATTATTAGCTTCCTCCGTTTCTTCAGTGCCAGAGAGGCAATATCATTGCAATACGTTAAGTTTAACGTAAAAGTTTTTTTTACACATTTTAAATCCATTTGTTCAGGCAAACTTAAATACCATATTAAAGTCCACAACTTTCTTCCTTCATATGTTTTACTATATATATAAGCTTCGAAGACCAGGTTCAAATTCGGGGTCCGGTTTAAATGTACTGTTCCGGTTCCGGTTATCCCATGGCTGTTACTTATGTAACCCATCGTGCTTACTGCGGTACTAAATATTTAATATACTATATGTTATTTCTAACGCTGGGCTCTACAAATCAGGGGACGAGGGGTGTGGGTTGGAGCCCCTGGCATTTTCAAGTGTCCCCTGAAAAAACCGGGCGCCCCATGTACGAGCCTCCTGGCGTATTCCGTAAATATTGTCAAGATTTTATTGAAAATCGTTTCTTCATCAAAAAAGCGGTTTGGCAGTGTTTATGACTCGATTTTAACCTATATTTTTTAGCAAAATACCTTCTGGCAAAATTGGGCGCCCCCATCCGGTTCGGAATCAAGGACCCCGCGGTTTGTGCCCCTGACAAAATTTTCAGCGAATGGAGAGCCCAATAATGTATATGCAATATGTATTTGCGCCAGATGTAGCGTTTTTCGGGTTAAAAATTCCCGCTAAGAGGCTCCGCCGCCCCAAGATCCTGCGCTCGGTTTACTCCAGATATTTTGAGGTAACATAAAAATATCAATTCTAGAAAAACACGGTCATAGTTAGTATCTGGCAAGTATATGTAAAATGGAACTGTGCGATTTCATAAAATGATCATTTTATAACCTCTTGCAACAGGCTTTGTATTTGATGTATACACCACATTAAAACCACTGTAACATTGAATCCGTCGAGTCTCTAGATAACCAAACCACAAAATGAAGGTAGATTATGTTCTGGTAATCGAGTTCATTGGCCCTAAACCCATTGAAAACCTCCAAAAGGCATGAATATTCGTGCTCCACTCTGGATAGCCAAGCCAGGGTATCCAGCGCACCGAAAACCTATACACAGAATATTCTGCACACCCTGTACGCAATAAATAACGAAAATACTGGACAAACTATAAATTCTGGCAGCTAGTTCTGTGGCCCTAAACCCATTAAAACATCTAAAAAGGCATTAAATATTCGCGCTCGTCTGTAGAGCACCAAACTATCGTATTCAGCGGATCGACAAAACTATACTGGGCTCTCCAAATTGGGGGGACGGTGGATGGGCTCCCTTGCATATTTTGGTTCCTTCTTATTTCAATTTCCTTTTTTTATCCCCCGGTCCACAGCCTCTTGGCAAACAAGGTACATAAAATTTGATCAAAATTTGTACTAAAATTTCTTTCTGAAGCCAAAAATTTCGCAAATTTTGTCAAAATAGCTTTTTCTCCCCTTCAGAAGCAGTTTGGCAGTGTTTGATATAATTTTTAACCGTTTTTTCTCTACGCAAAATCGACCTCCCCACGGTTCATGCCTCCTGGCAAAATTTTCAGCGATTGGAGAGCCCAGCTATATAGAAACCATTCTTGATGCCCCACACGCGATACATAACCAAACAAATATAACCCCACTACATTTTGGAATTCTGGTTCGTCGATGTAAAACACATAAAACCCCATGGAAAGGTAGTCAGGTCGGACTCTAGATAGCAAAACCGTCGTATTATGCGTGATTTATAACCGAATAAACAGTCGTCATAATGTAAAACACGCAATAGTATTCCGAAATTTGAAAAATCAATATTTTTGGCAAAGGGGCGACAAACAATATTCAGGCCCACAGTGACCCAGGAAATGGTCGCATAAAAATGTCGTGGTCAACAAAGTTGTACATCTCGATGAGCTAATTCTGCATGGTGGTCTCGGTTTTCGATGCATCGCGAGATTGACCTGCGAAAGCCTTGTACCCATATGGCCAAATTTGGCAAAGAACCCTTAAAACATGTTTTTGCTATTTTGACACCTAAGATGGGTCACAGCTATTCGCGTTCAGCTAAAGGACACATTCTCGTTAAGTTTGCTATCGAATAAGAAAATTCATCGTAATTCATCCACTTGAAGATGAGTTATGAATAATAAGTTCTTGTCTTTTTCTTGGCTAAAGTGTAATAAGTATCGACTTTCTCCAGTGTAGTTCACTTCTTCGGGTTTCAACATTGGCATACGGCTCTGGCATAACCTAACTTAATTGAGGTGTCGAAAGTTTCCTTCACAGGTGCTGCTTGGTGTTGGCTTACATGGTTTTGTGAATCATCTCGAGGTTGGTCAGGCGCACTCGAGGGCCAGAGTTTTGTTCACCTGGGATCCGGTTCAGGACTTCCTATTACTCCTGAGCCTAAAACATAATACTATGGGTTGTTGGCTGGATCAGGTTCGCGATAGGTATCTAGTACTTTTCACGCCACATCGTCCATTTCGAACCCGATAGAATTGTATATGCATTGTGAATTGCATTGTGTATTGACAGAAAAAAATACGAGAATGACTATTTGGCATTCAAAGATGTCACAAATTATCATTTCAATATTTTAATATACAGTGATCGTTAGATCGGGCAAAACAGATTCTTATTTAAAATTTGAGCAGAGTGATCGACATAGAAGTAATATTACATGTAAATTCTTGTCTTACCCTCAGCTCCACAAACTTCATCCGGAATGTATAAAGGAGAATTATTCGACTCTTCATCAAAATCCCTGTTATTAGTGTTCGCACGAGCGCCTTTAGATTCAACCACTACTTCGCCGCAGTCATCCTTCTTCGCGGAACTATTGGCAGAGTCAGATGTTTGCCTGAGTTCAGAATGACGTTGAAACAGAGATTCCAATGCTTCCAACCTCAATTTCAGCTCAATAACATCGTCATCCTGCCACTGTTCACTTGCTGCAGTGTCAATCTGTTTCTTATCCAAGGTCAATGGCGGACTATCTTGCAGAGTCGAACCGTTAGAACAGGTGCCAGCAGAACAAGTCTTATCCGCTACACCTGTACTCAACTGGAAGGCTACAGTTTCGTGATAATTATCATCCGAAATACGATGGCTTGAGCGACCAATACGGTCACACGTCTCTGAATAGCTGGTTTCAGAGCTGTCAGGTCCAAAATTAGTAGTCTCTCGTGAAGGTTGCATCTGTTCAAGCTCGAGGTCCTATAATTTGAATACAAATGGTACACAATGTAAAGAGTGAGACATTATGTGTGACTAAACTTAAGGTGACCACGCCAACTATACTATTCTGTCATTACCGATATCGAATCGAAAACCCTTGCTACGGAAAACAGGCTAATTTCATTCGGTTTTTCGCTAACAGAAGATTGGCAAAATCAAATTCAAGTGCCAGAAATTAGACTTGTGTTCCAACAAAATTTTTTTCAGTTTGCAGAAATTCTGCTCCTTAATGTATTATCATTTAAATTTGGATTATACAGTGTTCGCGAGCACATTTAATGCAAAAGTGACGTCACAATCAAATCGACAAATTTTCATTCTCAAACATTTGGGTCATTGTGCTTCAATTTTCCCGAGCAAAAAATGGTTAGATTTCAATCGAGAGCGTTGTGTTCACGAACAGTTTTACGCCGAATTTCAATTATTTCAAGTCAAGCAAAAAAGCATTGCGTAATAAATTTTATCCAAAAATACAACATAGGATGGTTACCGGGGCATTTTAAGTTTACTCGCGCATTATACTGCTATTCTAGACAACTTACATCCAACCTTGCTTTGATGTAATGGTTTAGTGACTACCTTACAAACGGCGATGCGACATAGTTATACCTCAATAAATAATACAAATGAGATAAAGTCCAAACTGTTTAAGCCGCTAGCGAATAGAAGTAACCTGTTAACACCGCCACAAAGTCCAAACCACAATATAAGACTGACTTATATTAACCGCAGAAGAAAGCACTAGCGAACAAAACTCTAAACTGTCGCGCAATAACTAACGAAGAAGACTGACGAACAACTGAAGTAAGGCTAAGTAACAACTGTCAAACTCTCTGACTGTCGAACCAAAGTGACGCCTAGAGCAGAACGCGTGCTGACTTAAATCCCCAAGCTTCGACGCACTTGAATGTCATCTCTAAAGGATCGCGAGAACTACAGGACTATGAATAGCAAAATGATTTGACTTATCCCACCCCAGTACATACAAAGCCGTTCCAAGGGAACCATATGTCATATGCAATAAAATTCAATAAACGACCGAAAACAGCCCAGGACTGTTCACTCCTATCAACAAGAACTATTTGCTTGAAACAGTTTCTAGAGCATAGCTGCACAGAACATAGTCAAAACCCAGCGCATGAGCAAAGAAACCTCAAACAATGTAATTCGTCGAATTCCACGCGGTACTCCTAACTGTCCACACAACGCCAGTTAATGTGCTCATTTATAATCGAACAGTGACACACAAACAATCGATAGCCAAAACAATAATTTCATCGCTAATGTGAGTACTTTTGCGATTTTTTTTCAGTATTTGTGTAATATATATATATACAAAGAATATATATAAGAAGTGCATAAATAAAGTAAAACGAGAAAGGATCACGGGATCACATAGGCGGTATTGTTATAGAATGTAACGTCCGAGGGACATCTTGTCGAATCACGAAATTGCAGTTGAAATAATCTTAGCATCTAGTGCTATTTATGCAAAGCGCAGTGGCGTCGCCACGCGTGCCTATTGTTACATTCTTCCTACCTTATTTTGCCACTCCTGGGGACAGCTAATATAAATTTAGTTTATAGCTCGGGGTTAATCCTTCAAAAATGTGGCACAGCCTGATATAGAGTTTAATAACCAAATCACTGTGTTTGTCCGCTTCTCTGAATGTCTTTATATAAAATTACAAATATATACTATGAAAATTCGCAAAACTTCTCACATGAGCTACATCTAAGCATTAGGCCTGCAATAGATGATTTTCCACAACTCAATTTGAGACTTGTACAAGAAAAATTTTATCGAAATTATTATCAAATTATAACAAATTCGTGACTATGAAAATATCCCAAAATGGCTCACACGAGCATCGTTAAACCTTACGACGTGTGTTTAGCAAACAGTTGTAAATATATCGCAAAACCGCTCACGTGTGCTTTACCGTAAGTAGTAGAATACCATATAACACAAAAAATATTTTTTGTTCATTTTTACAGAGTTTATTTGCCATATTATTTTTTGTTTATATTAACTTTCAACGATTTGTGGGCGCGCCCTTAAAATTATGAGGTCAGTGAGACTTATTAATTGAGTTTGCTGCTAAATGATAAGCCGTAAGGAGAGGACGCCGAATTTTCTTTCAATTAGAAAATACAAGGCTTTCTGACTAAGATGACAAATTGGATGGGTTGACCAATAAATTTGTATTTTATCCGACCAAGATTAGATCTGGAATTATATGTTTCCAATTAAAGCTATTTAAGAAAATAGTAGCGGTATTTAAAATTCCATGCACCACTATTCAGGCGGATTGCCTGCTTTGAGCACTCTAATTTTTTCAAAGTAAACGTTCCAGTCACTGTTCCAGATTCTTATATGGAACCCATCACCAGCAGATAAGACAAGGTTCATTTGTCTAAAGACACAATATAGTTCCCAAAAAGACCCACTACAGCTGTCAAAGTAACCAAATTTCACCGCCTGTGTGTAACTGCGATCCAAGTTATTATCTACTATGAATTTACCGGGGCTTAGCCCCGGCCCCGGGGCAACGAATTTAGCCCCGAACCAGGGTAACGTCGAAGCCCCGGCCCCGGTAAAGGTATAATTTAGGTGCCGGGGTTAGTGTTTCATAAAAAAATATTTTTGGTACCAAACAGGGTTTTTTATTCAAAATTCATGTTGTGCTAAAATGTGTGTTTTTTTGAAATTTAGGTGTGTTTTTTGACATTTAGGAGTGTTCTTGATATCTACCTGTGTTTTTAATTAACCCGCAAATATCCAAATACCATGTTTTAGCGTTACAGGAAAGGTCAAGTAATGATAATTAACCGGCTACTAGCGAGTGTATATTAATGATTGCATTATATATTTATACAATGGACCAATCAGTTATATTTAGCACTATTTTTGTTTCATATTTCAGAATTTATAGACTTAGGTTCGACAGTTATAAACATGGTCAGTTTATAAGCATTCAGCGTTTAAAAATTTTGGTTTTTGTAGCCTTTTAATTAAACAGCTCAGGTGTGCTAAATTTTGTGTTTTTCGAAATTTAGGTGTGTTTTTTGAAATTTCGTTGTGTTTTTGCACTAAGAAAAACACAAAAACCATGGTACCAAATTAGTAGAACAGTTAAAAAACAATCTGGAGTTTTAGCTTAAGATATAATGCTTGCTACTAACTAGGACAGTGAAAATTCCACATCTTCTTCCTGAAACTGTGAACTTTAGCTCATAACGTACAGTTTATTAAACTAATAAACTAAAATGTTAAAAACGATTTGTGTTGAGTTTTTGATATTTCAACGAGATTATTACGTATACGGACAAAATTCAGATATGGTTTATCTTTTGACAAAAATATTTTTGATCAGGGACGTTTTATTCCGTGTCATATGGTTGAGAACTAGAACTATAATACGTGGGAGTGAAATTAGTCTACCCAGTTCGATTACACATCCATTATCTCTTCAACTGCAACAATAGCAGCGTTAAGGGTCAGGGAAATATCCGATTAGTCGGAGCCTAAATTTAAACTTTAAACACTGTATACAGTTGTCAAATGTTTTCGCCTATGAATTCCCGTCACTCCTTGGGGGTCCGTCTTCACAGGAAGGATTTTACTCCCTCCAACCCCCTGTCGGCATGCATGTATATGTGTATATGTATGATCTATATGTGCAGGAAAGTCGAACACATAGTACTTTTCAGCTAGCCTCGGTCCCGGCCCCGGTAGGCTAGCCCGGCCTCCGGTACAACACTACTATCTACTCCAAAATCATTACAGATTTTACCTTTAATACAAGTAATAAAAACATATCTGTTCCATATAACTATGCTAAGAAGTAAACTAATTAATAGAATCATTTTACATCGTGATGTCCTTTCGAATTTTGCCGCGGATCTACTTTACTGCTCCATCCAGTATCAATGGGCATATAGTTGCACGACAAATAATTCGGCTCATGTTGGTGATGATGCTGTTCATGATTATGTTCGACGGTTCGGGAAAGCTGAAATTTAAGTGGAAAATAACGAAACTAAGCACAGAGACTATTAAACGGAAATATTAAATGTTTGCAACAGATTGATATGTAACAACAACATGCGTAATAATTTTAACAATACAATACTGGCTTCTCCATTTGCTGCAAATTTTGCCAGGAGCATGAACTGGGGAGCTCCTTGGTTCAGAACTGGGGGCGCCGAATTTTGCCAGCAGGCGTGAGCTGGCGGTCTAAATTTCAACATTTTAATATTTTCAGCGAAAAACACTAAAATTAATTAGGCTCAAAACGGTGCAAAACATCTTTACTGAGGTTAAAAGCATCCTTGCAACTATTTTTTGCTGCAATTAGTCAAATTCTTAACTTCGGAAAAGGGTCATTGAAAAAATAGTTTGTAAATATTTGTCTGTGGCGTTTTTACCTTTGGGAAGCCAAAATTTTTACGAGGGAACCCATTGGGGCGGTCGTTTTTGGCAGGAGGCACTGAAAAGTGCCAGGATCCTGGCTACTCCATATTTGGAGAAGCCAGCAATAAATTCGGCTGCACGAAAGTAAGTATCCGGCACACACTGAGAGAAGTGACAGATTCGTTTGTCCTAACACAAACTTGTCAGAACAGTTTAGAAACATGTCAAGAGAAAATTTATGTATAAGCTGATTCACCGTCAGTTGAACTAAAATGAGATCAAACTCCTTAGTAATTATCGTAACGACAACTTTTTGCAGCGACAAGCATTTGTACAACGAGTAAAATCTGTTACTAAGAAGAATTTAAAATACCAATGTTTTGTATCTTTTCAACACTACTCCTGTAGAATCAGTTATCTTTTTAGCTGCCGCGATTCCTTCAACTGTTGTTTTCAAGCCTCGGGTTCAGGTATCAGGTAAAATAGGCTGGTTAAATGCTTGTTTTAATGTTTTTTTACAGAACGAGCACTGTGATAACCATCTAGTTGTTGGTTTTGTCTCTTTCCCCATGCATTGGTCTATTACCCCTATTATCGACGGATATAGGTATAGTGTGAGCTTTCCAAGAATAGAAAAGTGAGCAACCAGTACCTGTTGGTTATCGTAGCTTTGACTAGTCTGTTTGATGACAACGATTTCTTTTTCGTAGTTTGGAAAAGTTTGTGATGGCGATGTTAAACAGCCAGACAATCGCTTCTTCTCTACCTAAAAGCTCAAATTTGCAGTATACAACAGTCTGTACAAAACTATTTCATAAACCTATTGTATCTGAGGATACAGATCGATAGGTATAGAAATTATACACAGCGATTAGGTTTACTGTTCAAACAAATACACCAAATAAGCATAGTCGCATCTACAGAGAATAAAAATAAACTTGCCAGCTATGCGTGAATTCACTTTAGGTGTGTGCACCTGGGTTGCTCTTTTGTCAAACCAGTTCAGGGTCGTAAAAACGATGAATGTACCCGAACAAAGATTTTTCCTTATATAGGCGAACAAATATTTGCGATATATCAACATGTAGCTGCTGTTGACAGTCGCAAATATGCGATTGTCAATCGCACTTTTCCGACCGCGTGCACGGGAAAACACGATTATCAATCGAGATTTTTGCCTATACTACAATACACACATAGATCGTGAACATAGCTGTCCGATTTAGCATGTTATTTGCCGCAGGCGGACAATCATGATGCAAAATGGAGAAATGTTCGCCAACCCATATTCCGTTCTAAGTCGCAAGGCACTTACTCGCGTTTTCTAAAATGCTAATACCGATAGCAGGGATGTGAACGCGAACGATGCTTTTATTGAGTGTAACAAAAGAACAACTATGGTGCATGAATTTATAGTGGACTCACGCACTAAAGGAATAATAATGCTACTAACTAACAGTTACCACAAATACAGCGCATAATAATCAGAATCTATAATTACGAAAAAAAGTTGCCCAAACCTAACCAAAAAAAGGCATAATTATCCCAACAAAAAGTTACACCAATAATAAACAAAATATAAATTTAAAATTTTATTGCCAAAAAACAGTGTCACACGATATATAAACCCATCTCAATGTACATGTGACCTACCTCTAATTATTTGCAGGTAATACGCGTTAAATATTCACTCGGCATTTCTAACAGACATTAAATGCATTATAAAGTTCCATCCTACAAAAATAAAAGATTATCCGCTTGGTGTTGCCTGCAGTGTAAATCACGTCATTACCGCAACAGTGCATATTATAGACCTTAAGAAAATAATTATCTATATTTTCACGTTAACGTTCTCGCTATGTAAATAATTATTGTTGTAAAAAAGCGTTTTCCTTGACGGACGAATAAGTGGTTGGATGCTGTAGTTCTAATATTGTTTACTAAAACTGGATGGAAAATGGTAAATAAAACTTCGTATTTCAGACTGTCACTTCTATAACAAGGAATAATTGATACAAAACAGTATGATTAAGCGTATTCAATAATATTGTAATGGCACTGCTAAGCAGATATACAAAATAATAACCTCGGTTCGAGTTTTCTCAAGGTAATTGCAACCGTTAATTGGTCCTCTACTGCTGCTTAACATTTTAGCAATCTAAACAACCGCCACACCAATCTTTATGATTTTGTAAGTGGCTCAACAAACTAGAATCACGCATCGGCTAAGATATAAAAATGATCCAATTTGTGTTTCCAAAAGTGCAGCGGTTTTTTAACGGTTTTGGTGGCTGTAACCGCAAAATTCAGGTAGCTAGCTTTCTATGTTTATCGTCACCATGTTGGTACAGTTTATCTCTGTGAATTACTCTTTCTACTTACTCTAAATCATTAAGACTAGAATATGTAGCGAGTAAAACCTCTTTGGAAAACCCGAACCACAGTTCAAATGATCCGTAATGTAATCTAGAACGCAGTTATGTAAATGTGGCCGAGTGATCTAAACCACTGTCTCGTCCTACCCATTCAGACGGTGGATGTTGAATTCCCGCCGGCACCTAAATTTTCGCATTTGGAGTCGTTTTGTTCTAAGCAAATTAACGACGCTGGCAAAATCATTATGGGACTAAAATGGCACTAAAAACGTGATTGAATACCTCAATATGTTGCTTATTCTATTGATATGAGTTATAAACATTGAATTTATATGCCAAAGTCGAGACTATTAGGTTCACTAATACTAACCGGATGTATAAATCACAAAATAACAGGCTTCAGATTGAACAAAAAAAACCTAAAAATTGTTGAAACCCAACGGTCACTGCGAAGCATCTAGTAATTACCAGCAGCAGCAGCATAAGTGTTGAAAAATTGCTTTAAAATACGGAGTGAGTTAAATTTGGCCAACGCGATAATTCGAAAAGTGACTTCGGCGACACCTTGATACAGTGGATCACCTGTATGAGAAGAGAGTCATCCGCTGTCTGTAAACACAATCCACACTTCGAAAACATGAGCAACACAGACTTGGCATTATTGTCCTAATTGAAGCGGGCGCACAAAACCAACGATATCAATACAGGAAGCATATTTCAGATAATTCATGTCTACAGTATTACAACTGGCTAGTCGAAAGCGGGGAAGGCGTTTTCAACTGCATCCCGGGTCCTACCCCTGGCAAAAATTCGGGTACCCATCGGCTCATTGCGCCCTGCTGAGAAAAATAAACGCCTAAAAACGATAAAATGCGGCAAAAAATCCCCCCTCCGACAAAATGCAGCACCGCATGGCAGGTGAGCCGGGGGCCGCCGGCTATAATTTCCGAGCTTTGGACTAGCCAATTATAGTAACGTTTAATGATACTAACATCAATCTTTGACAACTGCGACCGAATCGATATGAACTGACCAAGCAAATCATCAAAAGTTTCTTCAACATCTAAAACTTGAAAAATTAATTTAATGTATCTTAATGTGTCATATGATAGATAAACCAATTTGACTTTTCGCCATACTGTCCCAGCTACACTACAACAACGTGAACTCAGGCTTTGTAATATGGTGTTTTGTCTATTGCACAGCGATTTTAGCCGTCGCCATCCATGTACGTCCGGCTAGTTTTTATAAATATCTCAGGGAATGAAAATATTCCTATGGGGTCTTTTGGATAGGATATCTTAAAGTGGCCCCACATAAGTTTCATTATGCAACCCAAATATGAGTTATGGTTGTTATGCACCCTTTAATAACTGTGCTCCCTCAATTTTTGTGGTGAGGGAAAAACAATGTTGTTAAATTTCAAAACATAGGTCTCGCATCATTTCTGCAGTTCGCCTTGGCAAAATCTACAACTTTTTTGTCAGAAACGCTGATACGGAAATAACGGCAAAAAATGGGTTGGATTCATTTTAACCCTTTATATACGATAATATGTATATTAACCTTTATATATTTTAACCCTTTATATTTACGATAATAGTTAATAAGAATTGTATATAAGAATCAGATAAACACACCTGTTGAACCAAGCATGTTTACTGATTTTCAACATAATGCAATAATTTGTTGTATTTGTGGCTTTAAAAGTTTTATAGGGTGCTGAAAACGGTGAAGTGATTTATGTACCTATGACTGATGCTAACTTTTGGAATGGTACTGTATCCCATGAAATTACCACTTTAGCTGTATACGATCCTGTGATTTTAAACCAAATCTTATAATTTGTTGCATTTGTAGTTATAAAGCTTTAGAGGATGCTGAAAATGATATAATTAATTTGAATGTATCTGTGACCAAAATACTCTTCTTGGCGTGATACTGCATGCCACGGGAGCCCCTTTGAAATATGCATTATTTTGCGTTTCAATCTAATGTAGTAATTGTTAAATCCGCGAAAATCAAGGTTTTCGATGCAGGTAAAAACTACTTGATTCGGGCGAACGTATCTGTGAACGATGTATTCTTTCGGAGTCAGGTGAAATATACCTTTTTAGAATGGAATGAGAATGTTCGCTGCGCAATCATGGGTGACCGTATGTTTACTTGCACAACTGCGCCAGACAGCACAATGCATGTCAATGTTTCATGTATGCCTTCTACACTAATTAAATACCTGCCGAATTTAATAATATGCCTACTATACCACTTCATCGATTATATATAATTTATAAATGGACAGGGCCGGATCCAAGATTTTTCAAATAGAGAGATCTGTAAAATCACTTGCATGAACAAATTTTTGAACTTCTTGTACGAAACTTTTTGTTTCGAACTGGCAAAATGATAAGATCACCAAAGCTTAATCTAATCTAACAGAACGATGACTGACGTCGAGTCGATAAAATATATCCTAATAGGAGAAGCATCATCAAGTCGGAAGCTGGACCGGGTGTATATACATGGAATTTCAACCCCTGAAAACGCTAACAACTCATGAATCTGGAGCCTTTGTTCAATAATTATCACGGAGACTATGATAGCAATTATATACATTTTGATGTCATGGCAGAGCACGCATTTGATCATCAGATGTAAAGATCACGAATCAATCCGGTTCAGGTGTCCCACAGGGCCGGGGACAAGTGATGCATGAATACATGTATAGGCAGAGCCTACATTACATATAGGATTCTACAATACTTACACATAAAAAGCATCCTATTTTAGTTAATTTATCCTCAATGAAGAGCACACTAGAAGGCCCAGTTTTATGCTCAGCTTCCAGCATAATAATTTTAACCTTGCTCTATGAGCGTTTCAGAAACACAATGCTCTTGCTTAAGACTTTGCCACTGCTTTTCGGAAGAGAGAAATTAGATTTACAGAGTTTGGACTGATGTAAGCAAACCCAAACACACAATCAGTTACATACATTTTTGTCAACGAGATATCTACATAACATACCTTTCCTACTAGTATCTAAATAAAACAAAATCTAACAGCAACATAAATTTTACCATTCTAAAGTCCAAAACAGAATTCTTTAAGGTTACAGAAGGTGGTAGATTTTATACAACGCATTTCAAAACCACATGACACTATATTTTTCCATCAATCACACAAACGCCACGACCTTCTCCCAAGATTTTTCACCAACGCGTTTTTCGGACAATTATTTTTCAGTTCACATGTTTCTGTGATTCGATTTGCCTATGTGTATCGCGCATTGTAAATTGTAGGTCTCCGTTATACTTTTGTGTATTCTATCGTATATACTTACTGCACTACTGCGTAATTTCATATATATACGCAATATGCAATACGATTCCACCAAATGGAGTATTTTTCGGTGTTAACAATTCTATCCACCCCATATTGCCGACCCCCGAGATACTACAGATACCATTGGTTTTACTGTATTCAGCTACTCCGAAAAACCAGGCGAAATCTAAATTAAAAAAATTACAAAATTTGACTATATTGATTAAAAAACGTTGCTTCCTCCACTGTAAATTGATTTAACAACTTTCTCATTGTTCGCTTAACGCAATTAACTCAATATAACCAACTTGGTGTTAAACATCTCTGCTTGAGTGGAATCACGACTGATGAGAAGGGTGGACCGAAATTGTCTGTCCCTTCAAATCATGTTAAATTAAATAATAAATAATTAAAAAGGATAATAATTAAATTATTTTTTCAAACCATGTTAAAATTTTATTGATTTCAAACAAACCATTCTGATAATAATAAAGACCTTCCACGGCCTAAAAAATAAAAATTCTGAAAATTTTAATTGATCGATGCCACCAAAATTTTTCCACCTCAAAAAGTCACTTTTCCTTCATGTTTGATAAATAGATTGAAAACATTTATTTTAATGACACACGAAGACACAAACATCTACCTGTTATCACCAACATAAATACAATGCTGAAATCAGAATAGTCGGCGAATTCTATCTTGGACAACCGTGCATTTGGTACATTTTATTATAGTCAAACTCAAACTACGAAACATTATGTTTTCATGCATATCTAAGTATATACCCTAAATAGTGTTGCATTCAACGGACCGATCATTCTATGCAAAATAGCTCAACATATAATTAACATTACATTTATGAACAGTGTTGACAACGATAAATGCTCACCGTTTCCAAGCTTTGGTTCACAAAGATTTCGATGCTGACACTGAAATTTAATTTAAAGGAAATCCAATTTTGTAAATAACTGTGCTTTCTGGCCGCAATATCAGCAAGATATCCTTGGTTTTCGCTCATCCCACTTCAATAGCCGAGCATTATAGAAAAAAACATTAATTTCGGACTGCCTACAATTCCAAAAATGTATAATGCAATTAGATACTACTGCAAATAAAACAATAATAATTGTGAAATAGAATCTTCTAATCTAGCACAAGGCAATGTGTAGAATAGGAATCATACTAGGTTAAAAAGAATGTAACACTAATTTCATAAAAGCATTATTTATAAACAGACAAACCCGTATATTTGTAATAATCTGGCTTTTCCAAACTGCCTGAGAAGTGCCTGGGAAGCGAACTGGGGCCACATATTCGGTTTCCAACCAGATAGAACTACGGACCCCCCCAATACTGGAGAACTGAAAAAACGCAAAAATAGAACAATTGGCCAAATCACAATAAATATAAATCAAAATTAATGCATATAAGTGGAACCCTATAGATTAACGGGAAATATACTGTTTTAGCGCACAGGGAATTGTTTACGTTCTACAATGAAATATTGGCCAATTTCTTAATCATGAGGAAAAAATCCTAGGGTAGGGATGAGCTGATCTGGCGGAAGCCAAAAAATACGTGTGTGGAACTTTTAGGGAGGCCGAAATATAGAGACCCGCATCCCCCGCCTCCGTGGGAGACCCAGGTAACGACGTATCACTAAACAGCTGTTCCGACAACTGTGAAAGCTGAGCAATGAATGTTTTCAAACGTTCACTAAACAGCTGTTGCGACAATTGTGAAAGCTAAGCAATGAATGTTTTCAAACGTCAAATGCGCCACGCGAAACGTTGCTACGTATTCAATACTCATAGCCTAAATAACTCAGGTTAAACCATGCTACAATATTGTTTCACCATCGCACCACCGACTGCTTACGTACAAATGCTACAAAGTTGAATGCGTTATACCCCAATGCATAACTACAAACATTATGGTTAACATACTGTTTTAAATCATACCTATTAAAACAAAACTATAAGCTAAAAGTCTAAAACTATAAGCTTATAAAAATTTAGAATTGTTATTAATTACCAACCTGACCATGATGAAAACGGCCGTCGTTTCTGTTTTGGCTGCCGTAAGTGAGCAAATCCTCGTCGTCTATAATTTCACCGTCTTCGAGCAACATAATTTGTATTGTCAATCACAACTATAGGTCGAGTAGCAAAAGGATTCAAATACTAACCAAAAGCATGTTATACTGAACAGGTCGTTAAAGAAAAATAAGAAAAAAATTATAAAATGACCTATCGCGGAAGCACCAGAATAACAAAATACTAATTCAATGGTATAGTCTGGTTGCTGTAACGTAAAGCAATAGTACGGTACATATGACTCTTTTGTAACCGAAATTTGTTGCGTTCTAAAGCTATATCATTTTATCATTACCACTATCTTCACAATTGTAATTTGTATTTTTTGAAAAATCCAAAAATATAATTTTTCGACACAGTGGGACTAAGTTCCAATTGTTGACGATGACTAGGCCATAGTGTTGAAATATGCTTTGAAAATACTAATATTCTAAAACTACAGTGTTCAAGCTATATATGGTGTACCCAGTGGAAGGTATCAGCGAAACCTCTGAATACATAAAATTGTAGTTTAGTTTCTTTTATGGGGTGAGGCACTTTCATCACAACAGCGCGTTTCTACCTGTTACGCAATTCCATCCTATGTATATACTGGTAGCTTAAGTTATCTAAAGTGTTGAATATGTAGAGATGCGCACAGCTATATTGAGCATTAAATTACAAAATGAGCCGCTAATTAGCAGCCACGTTGCTTGAATGGTTGAAAACATTGTCGATTATTGTGCTCACAATTTGCAAGTACATAGAGGATGAGCTGTTCTAGAAAATGAGACAAAAATACCTATATAGCAAGAGCGGTTGCAAAGATATTGTCATTATTGTGTATTTTGGGTCCCATGGATCAGGGTTTTTCAAAATTCATGCTGTGCTAAAATGTTTTTTGAAATTTATCTGTGTTTTTAATAACCCGCAAATACCCACATACCCTGTTTTAACGTTACTGGGAAGGCCAAGCAATGATAATGTATTGCTACCTGAGAGAACTAGAAAGGTGTCACTTTCATGATCAATGCAGATGTACCACAGTTATAAAAATGGTCAGTTTACGAACATTCAGCCACAAAATTTTATTTTTGGAGTTTTTTAATTGAACAGTTCAGGTGTGCTATTTTTTTATTTAACTGTGTTTTTGTACTAAAAACAAAAAAATGCTGCCATGGACCCATTGAAAAATAATTTTTAACTGAACCCTGCAGCGTAATAATGACAATAACAGAGCTATAATTGCTGCTATATAGAGTATGAATTGCTCTACAAAATAACAGAGCTATAATTGCTGCTATATAGAGTATGAATTGCTCTACAAAAAGAGATCGAGAACACCTGTATAATAGGTAGTTCGAGCGGTTGAAGAGATATTACCATTTTGGTGTATATTGGGTCCCATTAGCATATTGAAAACCATTTTTGACCCAACCTTGCAGTGTAAGGAATAATGGCTGCATACCATTTGTAGCTACATACAGGACGAATTTCTCTATAAAATAAGACCATATCACCTATATAGTTTGAGTGGTTGCGGAGATATTACTATTTTTGTGCATTTTGGCTCCAATGGACCCTTTGAAAAACACTGACTTATGACCCGACCTTGCAGTGTAAGTAATAAATAATAGCAGTACACCATTGCAGCTACATAGAGGATGAATTGCCCAACAAAACATTATCAAAGCGCCTATATAGAGGGAGCCGTTGGGGAAATATTATCATTTTGGTGTATTTCTGGTATCATGGACCTATTTTAGAAGTTTTTTGACCCAAATCCTGCATTCTAAGAGAATCGCGTAGCAAAGCATTATATATAGTGCCGCTCACAAATAAAAAAATGGGTCAAAAAGTCACAAAAAAGAAATGGATATTTTCCGTAAAGGCCAAAACCTTTTTGTTGCTTTAGCGACCGATACATGAAGAAATAGGTTTTTATATACCAATATTCCAAAACTGTGTATCTTGCATTCATACGTGATTCTTACAAACTGAATTTCCGAATTGGCCCAAGAACAGGCCAAAAAAATTTCAGAAGGTCCCTCGGGAATTTGGTTACAATTCATTAAAAAATTGATATTTCGGGACGAAACCTGGGCGTAACGCCTGTTAACTGATGCCGCCTTAAGTTTTTCGTGCCTTTAGCAACATATCGTTTGTCACTTTTCGACGTGGCCTTATTTTTTTGTGAGTGTGCGCCTAACTAACGTCACAAAAAAAGAAATATTTTTAGTGAGTGTTGAGTAAATTACAGTCACGCAAAAATGAGTAAGAAAATTTTATTTTTGTTGCATTTTAGGTTATTAATTACATTTGTAAACTACTTGTCTTGCAAATGGCTAATAATAAGGCTAAATATAACAACTATATCCCAAAAAACCGACTCAAATTGCATCCGATCCTATGTTAGCTGCAGCTGTCGACGATTATTTAGCAGCAGTCGCAGAGGGTCGCGCTCGGAGTTATCAGTCCGTGGCGGACGAGTACAGAATTTCCGTGAACAAGCTTTTCAGGCAGTCAGAGATCGTACATTGGGCCGTCAGCGGGGTACCCAGGGCTCAAAGAGGACCCTAAACGAGGAAGAAGAGCTATACTTCAGCACGTAAATGGTACGCCGTGTACTTCACCGCAAAGTTTTACTATGGCCGCGTCACGAAGATCCAAGGCAAGGAGGGCTTCACCATGGTGTCGTTCACGTACCTTTGGCCGGACTACCGCGTGACATCGGGTACCACCGCGTTTTCGCTGGCCGGCCAATCCGGACACTGGTACCGTTCGCCAGAACTTCGTGTTTTACGGTCCGTTGGACGTAAAGGAGGATGGGCCCGTGCTGTCCTCAATGACAAGGGCCTACGAGTCTCCGAAATCGTTCTGGTTCCAAGCACACGACGCTGTCAGCCGAAGGTTTGTTGACTACAAACGATTCGGCTTGTCGCTGGTAGATGGCCAGTCGACACGACCAACATCACCCGGCAGCTAGCCGGAAATAGGGGCGGGACACATCAACACCATCAAAGCAACATAAATACACCATCAAAAGCAACATCAACACCATCAAAAGCAACATCAACAGCATCAAAAGCTGCATAAATACCATCTAAAGCAACATAAACACCATCACCAGCAACACCCTCTACGTCAACAGCATCAACACCGCCAGCGTCAACAACATGTACCAAGATCATCACCACCTTGTCGGAGGAAAGACGTATTGTCAGGTGAGCAATTTACATGTTTTTTTTTCCATTAGCGTTTGATATATATTCCAATTTGTAAATAGGTTATATACTTAAACAGAATTATTCAGTCATATTACGTCAGAGGTTGGCTTCGCAATCTGGGAGATTACATGAACTGTAAATCTGGCACTCCATGGTCATGCAAGACAGCGTTCTGTGCAAGATTTGTCGAATTAGGCCAGAGAAACTTACTGCATGAATACATTTTTTATTCTGAGCGGCATTTTTTATTTTGTGAATAACTCACAAAAACAGAAATGAAGGTTTTTTGATTTTTCTTCGCAGACAACGGATGCGAGCATTACCAAACTATCCGATCTGATACTTATGTGCGGGCCACTCTGTATAGAAACAAAAATTTTAAAGTCGCTTTTTCCTGTTTTTAAAAAGAACAAAATTTCATTTTTCATTTTTTATTTGTGAGCGGCACAATATAGACCTGCATATGCTTATTTGTTCTACAAAATGACCCCAAATTGACTCGGATATCTACAGGGGTTGTGGTGTTACAATAAGTGGCCTAATTTTTTTGGGCCCTTCAGGACCCTACCCGAGCAATGAGGCCCGTTTTGCGGAGGAAAGATGTTCAATGAGACATCGCTCCTAACTAAAGGCACAAACAGCTTCAAATTTTAAATTAGATATCAAGGTTTCAATGAAATTTCACGCGAGTCACACTGCCAAGCCGAAACTGAGTTATGCGTGTTGCCCCAAAAAACAGAAACGAACATTATGGTCCAAATTTAGCATTCTGGTCAGTGAGAATTCTTCGCAGCACTCGTTCCCCTCACTACACTCAGAATGTTTAAAACTATATATACCTTGGCGTTTCACGTTATCTCTTTATCTAGCCCTCGCTATTTATACAGGAGGTCTTACCTATAAAATCTGCCACCTCTAAATTTTGTAAACCGGTGGAGTCTCACACGTAGAGTTGCAAATTCGGGATCAGTAGCGATTGTTATTTCAAAAAGGCCTTCAACATCTTTTAAAACAGCTTGAAATCAAATATTAGTCACTGCGCTGCTAAGAGTTATTATATATACCTATATTTAATAATTTGGCGTCAAAATTAGTTGTAAATATTAACAGATTTTTATTGCCACCATGCATTTTTCGTTGTAGCCCAAACTATTTGGGTATGGGTACAGATCAATGAAGGTAGGGTCAAAGCGGACTACTTGGTGCGAAATTTCATAGTTTAATTAACTTGCGAACTCGCCGAATGTGCAGCCAAAATTATATTGAAAACACAGTAACACCACTGTAACAACAAATGTTTCAACTTTCAAAAGCTGCAATACCACACACCGTCCCAATTCAAAACGAATATATATATATCAGGGAATAACCGGAACCGGAACCGTCCATTTAAACCGGATCCGGAACCTGGTCTTCGAAATTTATATATAGTAAAACAGATGATGGAAGAAATGAAGGTATAGTGGATTTAAAATGCATTAAAAATAACTTTTACATTAAACTTAATGTATTGCGATGGTATTATTGCCATTCTGAAACTTTAAAGAGACTGAGGAAGCGAATAATGTTTATTTATCGATCAAATATGTCGGTTTTTGGACATTCAGAGCAAAAAAATGTCTTCCACTATACACCACTGCGTATACTGCGTCAAATCGAATGTGCTTACAAAGCTTGGAGCGTAGAATACACACTTTCGCTCTGTCTCCAGTCGCCTCCCTTTACTACACATACGTTTGTTGCATGTTCTTCTGTAGCAAACTTAAAATTATTGGTTTATATGATTCTAACATAAAATAATAGATAGAAGGTAATTTTCTGATCAGTGTTCGGAGACACTGTTTAGGCTAGCGTTGGACAAACAGTGCCCGTCAGTTAGATGATAATGATAACTTTCTAATCAGAATGCTATAGATGAGACACACTGTGATGCTGCTCGCACAGTTTCAATAAATACAGTTCATTGCCAAGGAAGCAGTTTCTGCTTGCGTTGCAGATAACGTTACTTCAATTTCACCTGATTTACAAAGTTCAAAGCGCACCGGCTGGTGCTTGACGCAATTTATGTTAGCCAAGCATAGGCTAAGTACTTCTGCGTAAGCCACACTCTGTTACCGAGTTGGACCGGTTTAATTCAAATGTATCCCACAGACTTCTGGATGTGTAAAATAGCTGCTACAAGCATCGACCTGGCTTTGATTTAACAAACTCCTGCAGGTAATTATGAAAAATTCCTGCTAAAATTATGTGCCCTACTTACGTTTCACACGGCAAATTGGTTAGTTAATCTTTTCTTTGGCTCGGCTGTATTGGAGTTTGATCATTGTATAATATATATTACATATGTTTGGATCACAGATGAAGCAAAAATGTGAAAAATTTCAAACAAAATTTTTAAACTGGAATTCCGGTTCCGGTATGGTTTTTGCCCTTTGCCGGAACCGCAACCGGAACACGATTTTCGCCGGAACCGGAACCGGAATTCCGGTTACTCCCTGATATATATATAGTCAGTATCCACCCACTATATCGTCAAATAGTGTTTTGCCTTATATGGCTACTTTTCCAACATTTGCATATCACTGTAACAAACATATCTAAACTAGCGATCAAACAGCCACTGAATTACGAATAGCTTCAGCATAAGTCTAACGAAACGATACTGTAACACGTCCCCTCTATCAAACAAAACGTCCTCGTTTTGGCTTATTCTTCTTAAATCCCGGTACACGGCCCTTGTAGAACTCTTGTGACAGCTTGTATTTCAAGAACCGCATTCCTGGGAAGTAGTACGTCCAAACCCGCCACAATTCGGTGAAACCTGCGTGGTTGAGATGAAAACGTTTGCTGTCATATAATCGTGGCTTTACATGGTTAAGCTCCGAATTGTAGAACACGTCGGAATACCGCTGAGCAAGATTAACGCATTCGAATTGAGGATTATGAAACTCTAGCCGATAGTAAGTTTCGATTATGCTGTTGAACTCGGATATGGCAGGCATCTTTGGATGTGGCGGTGGCAAACACAGGAGAACCCTGGTTTGAATGTTTTTCGCCTGAAGTTCCTGAAGTGCATTTCGCAGAGACAACCAGTCTTTGTACCATTGCTAGCGCGGCCTTTGAGCTGAGTTAACCCCGCAATTGATCACAATGTAACGATACGTGTACGGCCTGCCAAACAACCAGTGTCGCAGCTCGGATGCCAAATCACGGAACCTTGCCCCAGAGATGGGACAGGATATGCCATTGTCGATAGCTTGCACTTGCCGACTTTGCGAATCCGACAACAGAAGAACGGAACGATTGTCCGGATCGGAGTTCAGAATGAAGTCCGACAGCAATCTTGGAATGTCGTAACGAACGTTCAAGGCTCCGGCTCGGCTGTCGCTAAGAAGTTTGTTAAGCATAACCCCGTAAAGGTTAAAGCCGGAAATATAACAGTCCATCTTTCGCCGTAGATGAGCTTCAGAGAGACCTGAAGCCCAAACGTAATCATTATTGGCAGTTGCAATAACAAAAACAGCTTCTCCCGACGATGTGTCGACAGCATCCCGAAACTGTTCATCGTATTCGAGTAGATGGCAGCATATAACGTAATAAATATCATTTGCACAGTCGATTTGCCATTTTGTCGAACATTTGAATTTCATCTGTGTAGCCAAGGTTTGCGCATGGCGAAAATCGTTCAAATCGAACAATCGTTCGGCTCCGACACATTGCTCATGCTGTTCGGCACAAATGAACCAGTAAGCCTGGTCGATCGTCTGAAAATTTGGAAGCATTGGCGATAAAGAAAATGACCGCACATAGTGACGGGACAACGGATGTTTTTTTCCGATGATTATACGAGAAGTAGCCTGAGCTCCAGTATCTAACAAAGCATTAACATGTGTGTCGTTCACTGTCGCATCGACAACTAGCTTGGTACACTCTCCATTAGCATGCACCATTCGTTCCTGGTTCGCCAGGTGTACCCATCGGACACCTGTTCTCATGCAATTCGTTCGGATGCAGTATGCTCGAAGCGCTTTAAATATTTCTGCCGTCGCACATAGTTGGTCTAGATCTGCTATGAGAACCATAGCACGACGAACTCTGGTTAGAGCTACATTAAGACGACGTTTGTCTTGCAAAAATCCGGCCGATCTAGCTGTAGCTCGAACAAAGCTAACAATAATTACATCTTTCTCACCACCCTGAAAACCATCGACAGTTCTAGCCATCACGTTAGTTATTAAGTTTTGCTTTAACAAATCAGAAATCAGTTCAAGTTGGGCTCGATACGGTGTAATCACTCCGATTCTGCAGGATGGAATGTCATGATTACGAATAAGTTCGGAAACAACAGTTATAACGGCTTCCGCTTCAACGTTGTTCAAATGACTTTGGCTTGTCAGATCCCTTTGGCTCGTTGATTTGAGATTCCACATCAGCATTGCTTGCCCAGATGGGAGATCTTCAAATGGCTGATGTGGAGCACTGTGCTGTAATTTGTCGTAGTAGAACATGTGATTGCTGAATTCTGCGACAACCGGTGGCATGCGATACTGCAAGTTCAACACTACGGGCTTTGCACCACACTTAATTGCCATCTCCATGATTGAAATACTAAGACCACCTTGTTGTGCTGTGCGGTTAAAAACTATTGGCCTTAACTGTTTCTGATCTCCAATAAGCGTAATTCGAATTGGTTTGTGCCATATCATCGGTATAATGGCTTCTGGAATAGTTGTCTGACCTGCTTCATCTATGATAAGCAAGTTGCATACAATACGTGCACGGCTCAATATATCTGATCCGGTGCCAGTCATAGTACAGCAAATAACAGATGCTTGTCGTAAACTCCGTATACGTAGTCGATCCATTTCCATATTATAATCATCTAATTCGTTCGGTGTCAATTCATTTCGAACGCTGTTCGCAAATTCCGCATCCTAGTTCCCCCTGCTGCAGATGCGATTTCGTCGAGCGATATCCGGCACAATGGGTCTGTAGAGTCAATGGGCGCTGCTGTAGTAGCGTACATACGAACAACTTTGACGTCAGACCCCGAAAAAAGCAATATCTGACGGGCTGCAGCATCCACGGAGATATTCGTCAATGCACATACAATTATCTTGGCACTAAGGTTCGTTTCCAAAAATAATTTAACGATGTGAGCTAAAGTAAACGTTTTTCCGGTACCGGGAGGACCTTGAATTACGGCAAAATTTGTTTCACATGCAGAACGCGATGCGAATTGCTGTGATAAGTTCATCTTGCGTGCCCATTGTGGCAATGTCACGTTGTTTTCCGGTCTTTGTTCAGGCCCAATCTTTGACGGGAAGTCCATGTCCACATAGGCGAAGTGACCAGGAACTAGCGTCTTTTCGTCCGCCACCATCTCTATCGCCCGATATTGTTGACTAAACGGTTGGGTATCTGGATCGATCATGGCGACAACACGCAGGATGTGGAAGAGTGGAGACTCGTAGCGATGTGAAACCAGTATTTCAAGTTCAGCACTGCCGCTTCTAGATGATGCTTCAATGCAGAACGCATGTAGCACACAACGCTCGTCATTTGGATCATATAACTTGATACGGTCGCCAGCCATACAGGCAAAGTTTGCCAAATGAGCATACTTTCTTGTTTTTCCAACATCCCAGGTAATCTCCGTGAGCGTTCTTGTAGCACTCAACCTAGAAACTTGTTCCTTATCTTCCATCTCCAGGAGACTAATGTACTTTGTTTGGAATTTCCGCTTCCATTTGGCCATAGTTATTTTGGTTTCAGCAAATGAAACGGATTTTGGCACATCGGTTTTATTGGATTGTATTCGTGTGTAAATGCGCATGATTTCTGGTTCAACCTCAACAATGGATAGAGATTCCAATAGAGCACGAGCACCTGCTGCCGTCTCACACACTTGAGAATCAAGGGTGTGTCGTTTTAAAAGCGAATTTAGTTGCTCTAGATCCCAACCCGCGGTCAGATATAATAAGATTTGTTGATACAAACGCGTTTGAGCTAGCTGCTTCGTCGCACCTATGCCATCGAAGACTGCGTTTGTAAGCTTAAGCTGGGCTACGTTAAATTTCATACAGTCAGCTCGTTTTTTAAATTCTAACCATTTAATTTTGTTTGCTAAAGTTCCACTACCATTAACCGACTCACTCCGCAACTGTATGTTTAAGTCCCTGCATGATGCGAGATCATTCAGTACACTGATTGATGTAGCTGTTGGTTTAAACCGTACATGTTCAGTTGTCATCGCGTGATCGACCTGGTTATCCTGCGTTTTCCTTGTTTCCGGGGGTTCTACCACGGCGGATTCCAGTTGAGGGCTTTCAGTTTGCATGTTGGAAGTTTCTACCATTGATACATTTTTTCCTCCGCCCCCATGGTGAGGATCATAACCACGGCCACGACCACTCCAGCTGCTTCTGTTAATCCAACTTCGCCCATTCGTGTTACGCCGATTGCCAAATGCCCAACGATTATCCCGTCCACGCTGCTTATCCCAACACTCTTCAGTTTGATGGCCTTTTCTTTTACACCCATAGCAAAATTTAACACTATATCCACCAAATCCTCCCCGATACCTGGTGCAACTCGACAGTTGAAATCGCCACGGGAGAACCCCGGTCGACCGTTTTGTTCCTTACGACCGTCATAATTAACAAATTTTTGTTCCAGACTTGCAACCCTTGAAACTAATGTTGCAGATTCACCGGTACTATCACTCCCTGCAGTCGTCGCATTCCCCGACGCTGCACAGTCGCTGATTTGTATTTTTAAGTCAGAAGACTTCGCTTCGAGTCGTTCTGGACGCTCCGTCAGGGATCGCATTTGATCTGTATCGACCTGCTGCCAAATCGCATTTTCGGCCAGTGTCGCAGTACCACCTATATCACCGAAAGTAGTGCGTTTCATTGCCTCACTATATAGCTGTTTCTCTCTATTTATCCGCTCAGCCAAATTTACAGCCTCATCGAAGTAGTTGGTTCCTTCCGCATGAGCTCCCACATCAACCGTGGCTCAAGTCCATTTATGAAATTTCGCCTTATTTCGTGATTAAGAATATCATCGGATAACTTTCCGAAGTCTAATTCAGCTAATTGTAATAATTCATGACTAAACTGAAGAATACTTTCATTAGGCTTTTGTTTCCGCATTGAAAGCATAAGTGCGTACATGTCAGCATTGTGCAGTTAGTATTTAGCATTCAGCGCTGTAACAACTTCAGAATAAGTTAACTTTGTTTTCGCCGTCAAACTTTCAAACGTGGCCAACGCGGGATCTTCCAAATACCCTACAATTTTACGAACTTTTACGTCTTCAGTCCAATCATGAAACTGTGCTTTAGCCTCAAATAGACGTATCCATTTATTAAACTGAATTGAACCCGGCTCACCTGAGAACTGCACCAAACGGGTACCTGATTTATCCTCTCCGTCCGATTTGGTTGTTGATTTGAGCTCTGTGATCTTTTCGGTTAGCTGAGTGTTCGTTTGTGATAGAGCGAGATTCTCCCGCTCCAAAGCATCAAGCCTTCGTACGACTTGCCTCATATTACGTTCGAGTTCCTCGGACATGTTTAGAGCTCACAGAATTTAACTGTGACCTTGTTAGTGCCCACAGAATTTAACTATGAACATATACCAACGCGTAGCGCGAAATTTAAGCACTTCGTCAGAATCAAAATTGAATAAACGAAAGGAGATACCTTCCGCAAAAAAACACAAATCAAGTGTTACACTTGTAGTTTCGACATGAGAAATGATTAAAACAGTACACAAAGATGCAAAAATAGTAGTATACTAACATTAATAACACTTTAACATAGCAAACATACCATTTCGGTAAATTTGATCTCGGTGGGACCTCCACTTGCGAACTCGCCGAATGTGCAGCCAAAATTATATTGAAAACACAGTAACACAACTGTAGCAACAAAGGTTTCAACTTTCAAAAGCTGCAATACCACACACCGTCACAATTCAAAACGAATATATATAGTCAGTATCCACCCACTATATCGTCAAATAGTGTTTTGCCTTATATGGCTACTTTTCCAACATTTGCATATCACTGTAACAAACATATATAAACTAGCGATTAAACAGCCACTGAATTACGAATAGCTTCAGCATAAGTCTAACGAAACGATACTGTAACAATTACATACCACCTTCTAATAGAGAAATGAAATTTTAAATGCTTGTCTAGACATCATGTTTGGTGACCCCCTGAACAATGACTATACCACATTCAGATCCTGCTCTGTTTTGCCCGCACTATTTTAAAAACGGCAGGTGTACCAAGTAGACCGGAAAGCCTGGCTTCAGTACAGCTCCTAAATTTTTGTGTGGTGAGAGATGTTAATATGTATGTGATAGATTGCTGGGCTATGTGAAAAATATTGAGCAGTTCTACATTTATAGACTCGCGAATATTTTAAATTTTAACGGGCTACTTGGTATTGCATTGCACGAATTCCTGGTACTCTTTGTGTTTCTAAATACAAAATACTAAGCAAACATGGGCAACAACAACTACATAAGAAATTCATAACCGTTTCAAATAGGCAACTATATCAATTTCTGGTATCACTGAGCCACATTAGAAAATCGAGCTTTTCGGTCCTCGAAAGTGTAATGCTTATTAAATATTTTGAAAATATATTAATTTCACATTTTCGTGATAATGATTTCAAAACAGCTGTAGACTTATCCAGAAATAGGTAATATTGTCTGATATCGCAAAAACTGAGTATAAAAAACGTCGCCGTGGACTGCTCAAAATATAACATTTCAGGCCTCATGAAAATTGTTTTCATCCTACCACTTTAATTGAGGTGAAAGAAACCATTCAGGTGCTTAGTAACAGTGCTAAATTTTCACGCAAAAGTTTTGCTTTTGATCAAAAGTTGTGACAGTATATATACAGCTTGTCCGTCAGCTTTCTATGCGTTTGAGAATCATATAATTCATGACTAAGTCACTTCGTTTGCAATTATCGTCGACTTGAATTAAAATTCCAGCATTTCTTTGATAAGCGATTGCTCAAGGCAAACCAAAATAAACTTGCACAAATATATGAAAAAACGCGATTATTTTAGGTAGTCTCAAACTATGACCATAACTTTTATTCGCTGCAATGCATAATCCAAGCTGCGTACTCTTCATGAGTGATTTCGCTATTGGCTTCTTCTGCAATAATATATTTCGTCAGCTCTCTCATGTTTAATTTCTAGAGTTACTTTGTCCAGACATGCCGAACACGAGAAATCGATCTCGTCGACGTGGTCAAACATAAAGCTCGTAGGTGGACCCTTTGGTCGCATGTAGTCGACATTGAGATTAGGAGAAAACTTGGTGCTTTTATGCAAACCAGGGCTAGGGTTGACGACGGATATTAGATACCACGCGACCAAAATGTAATAGCCAGGCATGAAACAGTCTGGAGTGGTGTCGGTAAAAACAGTTCCGGTGTGTTGAGCCCTGAGGATGTGCCTTGACAAACAGCTCAGAGAGCTGCTTCAGTAGCCGTTTTTTCGAGATTCAAATCTATGCGGCTGTCGGATTCGAAAGGGTTTTGGGGTATCCTTTTCTGAAGACCCATCATGGTTTGGCACATAACCACCCTTCATCCTCAAGTGCTGGAACCGGCGTGATCGGTGTGAAGTTAAGCCTGCGATTTCTTGGTATTTTAGCTGGAGGTTTATTTTTTGACTCAAGCATCGTTTCGATGCTTTTTGCACAGCGTTGCCGGGAGACAACGAAGAAAGTGATGGGCGTGAAGAACTGCTTCCTGTGCTCTTGAGTTTCGCACATGCGAAGAGTTGAAACCATCTCCCTTTATCGAAAGGCTCTAGAGCAGATCGTCGGAACCTGCCTTCAAGGCATTTTGCTATGTGGCAGCAATCTTCGCTCTTACCACGCTCCAGCTGTTCCCAAATGTCTTTAACCGATTGAGGGCACCAATGTGACCAAAGGCCGCATTTTTTGTACGTATAGTATCAGTTTAGTACAAGCATAGATTTGACTCAACATCGAACACTGCTTCGTGCTACATGGTACAACGAATTTTGTACCGGGCTACAACATGGTACTGTTACAGTAACTGCATACTGAAGATGAAAGCCATGGCGTCTGTTTGGGTGAAAGGACAGTTTGACGGTGAATGAATTGCCGTTTGAATAATTAAAAACGAGAGCCAAGTCTCTAATTATCATTTGATAGCCCACAATCTATACCATTCACAAATTCCTATTCTATTTTCTAGAGGTGAGGGTGAAATCATCAGACCATATTAAGACAATAAGGTAAATTTGTATCAAAAGGCCAGGTATCTCAAGTAGCCGGCTTTGACCGTATAATTCGCATTTTAAGAGGGGAGGTCGTCTGTAGCGGTCGTGCTTACTGTTCACGCAATGTTTGATACAGCTAGCAATTACGATATAAACTTTATTATGTATTATATTCGAGTTACCTTTAAACCCTGTTTGCCGACACATTTGTTTCTTCAAATTGGAGAACACATCGTTTTGACCCCAACTTCGACACAGTTTATCAATTTCTTTTGTTAATATTGTATGTTGATTATGAACTGCAGTTAATTTTCTTGTTATCGTGGCGATTCTTGTATTACTTGTTGAAATTCTTTCTAAAATTCGTCCGTCACTGCAAACAGTTCGTGTGTGCTCATTTCTTCTAGGAACCTTCTTTTGTTTTCATCTTCTTGTTGTTCTTGTTCTCTCGGGTCCGGTGTGTACGGGTCGAATGCTCTGACTGTACTTGCGAGTTCTTCCAATGTGCCAGACTTTTTGCCGTTTCCTGAATTTTCGAGCTTGATAGAGTTTCTCTGCTCCCTTCCTTTTTATCGACGTTTGTTTTTGTTGCCGATTATTTGTGTGGTGTCACGCTAAACGGTGTTCTCTGATGTGGTATTTTAGTATTTTACAATTTTGACGTGGCTTACGTAGAGCGTCTAAATATGTGGTCTATTAATTTCTAATAAGATATAAATAACTTCAATTTTGGCTTTTGCCTTAAATGGGGACTTGTGCTTAATTTTGGAAAATTTTTTTCGAACATTTCTGACCACTTTTATTATTAAAGTTTCCCACTGTTACACATCATCGTGGCCAGCATCCAATTTATAATGTTTGTTTGTGGGGTATGGGTGGAAGTACTATTTCTATGACGGCTGTGGTATTTAAATTGTGAAGGGATTCCTCCCCGCAGATTGTGTGGTCCGGGGTGTGGCCAGTAGAATGCCGGTGGGAAAGCGAGCAGTACCGCGCGGTCTTATGCGAGCAACCATTGTGTTGCGAGGCTGCGTAACTAAGACTAAGCACTCGTATTTTAAGAAACTCGGCACCAAAGACACGAGGTAAATGTTTATTTTAGTAAAACAGTTAGATATACGGCACACGATTCCATACGATGTTGTTTTTGATTGTACTATCCTTGGCCACTCTATTTTTAGATCGCTTTGGTTTTATTCTACTAATGTTTCTACAATTCTAACCGCCCACTTGTTCTTATAGTTCTAATACTTTTAAGAGTTAGGTTATTTATTACTATATTAGTTCTCTTGTGAGATTAATACAGAATATCGCGATCGCAGATACTCTGTAATTTAATTTAATTACATTAACCTAAGACCTTAGATTTAAGCTGTCTACTATCGGAATCACGATGATTATGTTATGAACTAGGTTGTCACGATCGCAAACAACCTAGCTGGAACATTTCCTGCTCGTCCCCCAACACCCGATCGCAATGCTGACAGGAATCTTTGAGCAATAATTGAAAAAGCTTAAGACGGGTTGTTCTGCCACTGCATGCTCACTCACTCCGGATGCTCAAGAAGTTTCCTTGATTCTACGAACTCGCTCAGTGCCCACTCGGGCCGAGTTTGACTTATCTATTTTCTATTACTTTATGTTATCTCACTTGGTTGTACTATAGGCTTGCTTCTTTGAACCGATACCACATATTCTTTTGTATGATAACGCCAGTATATTCCTCTTCGGCACACGAATTACCAATTAAAGTTTTGACGCCAGGTTTTTTAGTGGTTTCTCGTCGAAAACTATGCGATCTTAGTTCCACTTCACAGGCACATTTTCTAAACTTACGCCGGGACCCTGTTATTTAAATCAGTAATCAAGCATGAAGTAGTAAGTCTGAAGGCAGAAAACATGCGGGACTTCTTTGAGAAGTCCCACGCCGCACGCAATTCTTTGTGTGTAAAACTCAATAAATAAATAATCAAATATTATGAAGAAGCCGCCGGGAATCAGCCGACTCGCAGCAACTATTTGGACAGAACAAACTAAAACAACCAATTAAACTAAAATCAGTCAATCGCGGAAAAGTTGCATTAATCACATGACCGTAATGTAATTCATGCTTCTATAATGTTCTGGAATAGAACTGAAAAAGGGGGACGGGGCCAGATTTTCACAAGAACGTAAAATGGTGGAACCCGCCTGGCTGGGGCACCCCGGGGACTTAGGGACTCAAAATGACTTAAAAATAACGTATTGGGATGGTTTTGACATATAATCCCTCTACTTAGGTTAGGGGCCACCTACAGTTGCTGTTATTTTAAATGAAATTGATGGTGGTAGGTAAGATTGTTATGATGGCTATCGGTATTTTAAAAAGGGGAGGGGATTCTCACTGAAGATTGATGGGAACGAGGTGTGGTCAATAGTACGCCGGTGGACAGCGAGTATTACGTGCGTTCTTTTTGTTTGCAAGATTTCTTATGAGGCGGCTTGACTACTTCTACTAACTTCGCGGTTCAGGAATTTTGAAACCAAACAAACAAGTAACAATGTTTAATTTTGTAAAATGATTAGATATACAACATGTAAGGTTATACGCACTTCTTTACGATCAAGCTATATTCGGGCAATTCTACTGTAGTTCCTCACTTTCTCGGTGATCCTATTCGTAAGCAGATAATATTGCTTCTGGTCTTTCACTCTAGTACGCCTTAGTTTTAAGTTATCTATTACCATATTAGTTCTCTTTCGAGATTAATACAGAGGCCCCGATAGGAAGCACCCTTTTCATTACTGAGCATAAGGCCTTAGAGATAAGCTAAATGTTAACCCCCATCTTATGTAATGCACCCCAGATAGGAATGCACGAGTGTAATTTTATGCACTAGGTTGTGACGGTAGTTCGCACTCTAGTTGGAACATTGTCTGCTCAGGTCCTCCCGCACCAGGTATGAATGCCACAACGGATGGTAATTAAAGAAGGTAGATAGCTTAAGATCGGGCGTCCAGTGCCACGCCCAGAACTCGCCGATGAGACTAAAGAAGTTAACCCCTTGCGAAGCTCACGAGTCATCACATACCGGATTTGCATATTTTCCATTTGTTTTGTTTACTAGCTAACGTATGCTTAACGATTTTGTTTTGAGTTTTGATCAGTTGTGTTTTGACGCGGGAACAGTTAGTCGGATTTTGCTTGAAAGTGTATATTATGTTTTTATTTTAATATTCTTAATTTAATAGATCGGTTACTTAGCCAGCCGAGTGTGTTAGCACATACGTGTCGTCAGCTGCGGTTTTGTGTATGCTTGTTGATAGATTACCAGGAATCAGGCTCGGCATATAGGAGTTTTCGGAAGCTTTCGCGTTTCTTTCTTGGCTTAATGTTTATCGGCGCAAAAAAACTGCGTAATATTAGCTTCCCAAATAAAATCTAGAAGCTTATGTGACACATAATTCTAGTAGGAGTGGCGTCTTAATAGTTAACAGTAGGGTTAGTAATATCTTAAAAATCTCGGCCCATAGTGTCGAGTGAGAATACCAGTGCGAGTAGATTAGGGGGATCCGAGGTAATAGCATTGCTTGTTACGTCTGCCAGCCTTTCGTGGGTGGTCCGGCAAGCATTGTTATTCTTGAGAAGACCAATCGAGGCGAGGATTCGAATGCCCCCTCGAGTGATGATAATTCCCAACTACTATTTTTGGCCAGCCATTCGGGGGCCAAGAATCTCTCTGTTCCACCAGCCAGTTGAGAGTCGTTCGGAAAGACAGCGTTCAACTGAATAGTAGTCGACCGCTACTATCAGTTTTAGTCATCTAGTTTGTCAGCCATTCGGGGACAGCCTGTTTAAATAAAGCGGCACGTATTAGCGTAAATCTAAGCTTCACGTTAAGGTAATCAGTTAACCCTGCAATCGGCCAGGCATTCGGGGGCCGGTTGTATCAACTCAGAAGAGCCTTAGTAAAGTATTAGATAACATAAACCATAATCGGCGCCACTAAATCAGTTACGCATTAAATAAGGAAAGTATTAGTAAATCTAGGTCATAGGTTGCGCTATCTAGAGAATTGTGCAGTCGTGAGCCATTCGGGGACGATTGTCCCTACCTCATAAGAGCCGCACTAGAATTACCAATAACCTAACCTTGAACTAGTAGAGTCAGAGCGATTCAGAGTGAAAGGCCAGTGGTAGAGTTATCGTGAAGTGAACGGAAACTTAAAGTAGCCGGGGAAGTATAGTGCCTGAATTTCGCTTATTAGTACCTAAAGGGACGATACTTTCGGAAACTACGGGCTCAGTGCACGATATATATCATTACCTTAATATTTAATCCCGTGTTATAATAAACATTATTCGTTACGCGTGTGGTGTCTATCTATCTGAACAGTGAGTGCATTGGGCATAGTCGCGCCGCATTGCTCGCTAAACATCAAGAACGCGTGCCAATCGCATATCCCCGCCGGCATACTACTGGCCACACCTTCTTCCCAGCAATGTTCGGTGACGAATCCCGTCCCCTTCTTAATTCCGATAAACGCCATAAATAAAAATACACATCCAACCCCAACCCCCATCATTTTAGCAGAAAATAACGAATTCAATCGTGATTATTCGGCAATCCCTACACATACTATAACTGAAAAATAAAACTTAATATCATAATAACCATGTTAACTAATAATCCAAACGAGTGAAGAATATGCAAATAAGGGGTTTAAGATCGAAAATAAGGCAGAACATATAAACAGGTAGGAACTGTGTAATAAACTTTAATTTATGAAACCCAGGTAATTTGGTCTCCCTAGGAATTTGGAACTACAATACGGTTTTGGACGAGTTTGGAGCCAAAATCTCCTTGAATAGCCTGGAAAAACCCCGATAGCTGCTTGATGTTATATTTTGTAATTTTAAACGGGCAGGAGATAGTGGGTGATTTTTATGACGGCTATCGGAATTTCAAAGGGGACGAGATTCATCACCGAAGTATGTGCGGTCCGAGGTGTGATCGTCGTTGTTTTGCTTCTGAATCTTTATGGCGAGGCGGTGCGACTCTATTTGGCGTTGCGGCGTAGCTATTTCTAAACACTCGCTATCCAAAGACTTGAACACCCAAAAACGTAGATAAAAACGTTTATTACTAAGACAGTTATAATAATAAAGCACGCGAATCGCAGCCGATTTGTAGTATAGTTCATTTCAGGTTGTGCCTATTTATGCCACCGGTAATATTTATTTCACGTCCTGAGCTAATCAAATAAAACTCAGGACTACTGGCCCTTCTGCTTTCTTTTGTTAGTTTTAAGAGTTAGCTTATTCGTTACTTTAATGCTCGTCTTGTGAGGTTAGTACAGTTACACCCGAGCGGAATGCGTACTACACGATTATTTATAAACCTGGGCCTAGGCCTTAAATTTACGGTAATAAGTTCTTTGATGATCAAACAAGGTACAGTTCCACCCGAGCGGACTGCATACTGCACGATTATCTATCTACCTGAACCTAAGCCTTAGATTTACGCTAATAAGTTCCTTACTGGTAATCTTGTGAAGCTGGTATATTTACACCCGACCGGAATACATACGCACGATTATTTATATATCTGGAGTATGCCTTGGATTTGTGCTAATAAGATCCTTAATGGTCCTCTTTTGAGGTTGGTACAGTTCCACTCGACCGGACTGCATACTGCACGATTATCTATATACCTAGACCACGGCATTAGATTTACGCTGATAATTTTCTTACATTAATGTAGTTCTACCCAAGCGGACTGCATACTGTACGATGATCTATATTGCAGGCCTTAGATTTACGTTAATAATTTTCTCATATTAAAGTAGCTCCACCCAAGCGGACTGCACTGCACGATTATCTATATACCTGGACCTATGCCTTAGATTTACGCTAATAATTTTGTTATATTAAAGATGTTACTCCCAAGCCAAATGCGTACTGCGGTATATTACGAACTAAGTTGTGGGTTTTATTCACACCATAGTTGCAATTTTGTCTATCTCGGTCATTCGGCAACCGATCGGAATGCGATCGGTTGCGCTTAAGAGGAGAGAAGGGATCTTACCAATTGGTTAGCCTAATCCACGCCCCTTACTTGCCCCGGGTTTCTCATGAAGTTATTGTCTCTTAGGTTATCTGACACTTATACTAGTATCTTACGGCATAATTCTTTAAACCAGATCACCCTAGTTTTTATTAGAAACTAACAGATAGCATTCTTGGTCCTCTGTTATTTGTCTGTACCGCGATGGCCGAATGGTTAGAGCGTCTGACTTGTAATACACTGGCCGTGTGTTCGAGTCCCGCTATGACCATAAGATTGCAGCAATCTCCTTGAGCAAGGATTAAGGTACATTGTGCTCCAGCCAACCCATCTGTTCATCCTTAACTGGTAGATAAATTGTTAGCAGCTTGCTGCGAAAAACACCGGCTTGGGAACTCCGCAAGGCTCTGGATGTCGCTCCAGACCCCATTCGGGCAGAAAAGCGGGGTAACGGAGATCGGCACCGCTACCGGCTGCGTTAGTTCGCGGGGGAAATTTTGTTGTTTGTTGTTGTTTGTCTGCTTTATAAACGATGTTTGCTATATTATGCCAGACTGTGTTTCTTGCAAATTATTCGCTCATGACTTGAAAATGTGTTGTTAATAATAAGTGCGGATATATGAGCTTCAATTTACTATCAATGCTATTAAATCATGGTCCAATGCTTGGCAATTACGTATCTCTTTTCCTAAAACGTTTGCCTCCGTATCGGTCGCCAAAACAACCCTTCGAATACTCTATTGAGGGTAATTTTATGGTAAGTCCTCAATACTTGATTTGGGAGTCGTAACGCAATCTAATTTAAAATTTAACGTGTAACATAATATGCCGTAAAGCCTTTAAAGTTATCAACATGCCTTTCGTTGTGTTCTTTAGTGATAAAGCTAGTTTTATTCGTGCTTTTAAGAGTTTCGTTCTACCTATATTAGAGCACTGTTCCCCAGTTTGGTTCTAAAACTCCTAAGCACTAGTAGATAAAATGAACATGTTCAATGTTACTTTACTCGCCGGTTGCTTGCCCGTTTGTATCATCCTTTGACGTCATATGCTGAACGTCTGTTGTTTTTCAAGCTTGATCCGCTTGAATTACGTACACTTTACTCTGTTACAATATTGTTCACACCGATATCAATATAGCAGTGAGCTGTTTTTTAGTATTTGCCAACAATTGGAATTCGCTTCGCATTGCTCTCTCGCATTCTAATACCGACACTCTCCACTTTAATTTTTTCAACGTGTTCCTTTCATTTGGAATAGTTTACCTGAGTTTGTAGAAAACAAACCATCGGTTCGAGCTGCTAACGTAAAGTTATTTCGGTCTAAATTGGAGAAAGTTAACTTGCATAATTTTTTTACAATACGATTGCTTTCTAGGACTGTAATAAGTGGGTTTGCCCCTTATAAATCATTTTTAACAAACCGGTATATATGTTAAAATACTTAGTGGATCAAATTTCATAACTTAACTCGGTCTGAATATTTTGTAAAATGACTTATTTTGTTCATTATCTCTCTAAAATTGTACTATTACAACCTAAATAAGATAACTTTTTGTGCTGATTTCAAATTTGGCATTATATTTTTCTAGTTATTTTATTTTGGTTCGATAGAGGTATGGGTGGACTATGATTTATTATGACGACTATCGGATATTAAAATTGGGAGGGGATTATTCATTCGAAGATGTGGTGTTCGTACGCGTGGCCAGTAGTATGTCGGCGGGAATGTCGTATTAGGTTCTTACGGTTACAAGATGAAACAAAGAAATTCAGAAAGACAGAATTAGAATATCCGTACTTT
>JASANE010027022.1:0-15072 GCA_030248225.1 Trileptium ribeirensis
TATGTATACAAAAGGACGAATAAATTTATCCGGTAGACCATGAGCAGTGTGTTTATTAATAAAGGTTTGGATTGACGCTACCTTTGGAGTGAGTCATTAGCGATATGCATACAAAAGGACGAATAAATTTATCCGGTAGACCATGAGCAGTGTGTTAATTAATAAAGGTTTGGATTGACGCTACCTTTGGAGTGAGTCATTAGCGATATGCATACAAAAGGACGAATAAATTTATCCGGTAGACCATGAGCAGTGTGTTTGTTAATAAGGGTTTGGATTGACGCTTTAAGGCTAGCTCTTATTTAAATTTAACCACAACAGTAAAAGGATCTTACGAAAAACTGCATAAGTACATTCAATATCATAATTTTGAGTGCAATAGGACAAGGCAAGCATGCTATGCAAAATTGTATATTCTTATCAGAAACTAATTTTTTTCTAAATTATTCTCACTAATTTTTTGATATACGACTACTTCTAATATAGGTATAACAATTCAGCACATAGATTTGAAAAACATAACTAAACGTTAAAAATGCTGGAACATAAAACTATACATGATCACTGTAGTTTCAAATATTTTAAAGATTATATAGCGGTTCCGAAAATGATTGTGATACTCAGTGTCGTGATGCTAAAAGCATTATTTTATTGGCGCTGCTGAATCTTTGTATAATCACGCGTTTAAGCAGAATTACCTCATTCAGTGCAAAATGCTGCCACAAGCAGTCCAATCGTTATTGGCAAAACATACAGTTTTCATTTCTGCAGACCGTACAATACTCTATTTACAATAGCGTGGATCCAGAAAGCCGTTTATTAAAGTATAAGTGATATGGTCGACTCAAATGTCCTAACTTAAATTTTTCTAAAGTATAAAGTTTGTTTTATTTTTAGTTCGTCGCGGGTATGGTAGATGCTGGTTCACACTTGTCAGCTTACTGTGTCGCAGTTGAGCTAATTGGGAGATCTCACCGCACAGCAGCTGCAATATGGCTTCAGTCATTTTTTACGGCTGGTTATATAATTATCGGCGTGGTGGCATACTTTGTTCGACACTGGCAACATCTTCAGCTAGTAATAGCGCTATCGTCAGTCGCTCTTTCGCCGTTCATGCTGTTCATTCCTGAAAGCATTATTTGGCTAGAATCAAAAAATCGTTATCGTGAAGCACGTGCGCGAATAAAATTGATCCAGCAATACAATCGTATTAGCTTAATTTCAATGTTGCCTTCTGAACAGCCATTAGTTGATCCAGTATCAAACTTCGAAAATGTATCGAAAACAGAATCATACAAGGAAAAAGAAGCCATAGCAGAAGCAAGTAGTGAGATGTGCAAAGAAGCCGACAGTCAGAGAGCAACAGTTATTGTGGCATTAAAATCAAAACAAAATGTACTTGGCGTTACCAAAAGTCTTTTTGCACATCCTACAATGGCTCGTAATACTTTGATTGTTTTTGTGGCTTGTTTCGCATGTGCAATGGCATATTTTGGCATATCGATGAACGTCAGCTACTTACCAGGCAATTTATTTGTCTCATATTTCATCGCAGGCCTCATTGAAATCCCAGCATTGGCAATAACTGCTCCCCTTATGAATCGTATTGGTCGCCGCACAACTCTGGTTGCTTTGTATGGCATTGGAGGTGCTTGTAATATTGTGAGCGGCATAGTACCTACTCGGCTAACTTGGCTTATTATTATGCTCACAGCTGTCGGCAAACTTTGTGCGACAGGTGCATTTGCAGGGATTTTCCAATATTCAGCGGAACTATTTCCTACCGCAGCTCGTGCCACTGGTGTGGGTGCAAGTAGCTCTGTGTCAAGACTTGGCTCAATCATTGCGCCTCAGATTGCCCTGCTTGGCAGCTATATTGCGCCCTGGGTGCCTTTTTTCGTATACGGTATGGTTGCTTTTATTGCTGCTGGTGGCCTATTATTTGTTCCGGAAACAAAAGGAAAACTTTTGCCCCAAACCATTCAAGAAAGCGTCGAGCTATCTCGTAAAGGACCTGGTGTAAAAGTTGCATCAGACGTGTCCTAGCATTCTCCAACGGCTACTTTAACAATAAATTATTTGAAAACCCTTTTACTTCAAAAATACATAAACGCTGGACATGAGCGATTTACAAGAACCAGAACAATATACGTAAAACTTAATATGTATTTACACTATTAATCTCAGCAGCATTTACATACATAACTTTGTCCGGACAATATTGTCGCGAACAAGGTTTTATCCGCGATTACGTTGTTGAATCATACAATGTTTTGGAGCAAACAATATGAATGAAGGTAATATCTGGCTAAATTTTTTTAGTCTGAAGGAGAACAACGAATGGATTAATACCATTTTTAAGTAAATCGTTCGGGCCTATTTGCGACGCAGATTTATAAGACTGATGCAGGTTTACAAAATATTATGGTCTCAACGTCAAGTGGTTTTTGAGTCAAACTTTCCGCCAAATGTCTTTCAATAACTTTCATCTGGTTTTGTTGATATATTGAAAAATTAGATTCATACATATTGTCTGGCGTCAGCTTGTCTGTGCAATTGCCGACGTTAATTTAATAAGTTTGATTAAATTTCGTTGTTTCATATGTAAATTATTGTGATCTGAATGCAATCAATTTAGACAAGTACAAAAACGTTGTTTGCATATTCATTGTATAACAATAAATTGCCGTAAAACCTAGGAATTACCCAGGACATTTTTAATATTACTCCTTAGATTTAAACAATCCACTGCATGTATTTTTGGAACTGTGCAGAGCAAATAAAGCATATACGTAAATGGTTTTTCAAATCAATTTGTGAGTGATTTAGAAAACACGTCGCGTTCTTAAAGCGCAATACTGATACATCAGCCAATGATCACAGCACTTTTTCGCATAGCAGTGAAAAACAGTATCAGCAAAACATTTTTATTGTTATATTTCTTTCACCAGTTCAATAATTACACATGGAAAATCAGATACGAGGGCTATAAATAATAAAATGTAGTTGGCATCTTGCTTGAATTTCGACCACAACAAGAATAACAACGTATTACATTGCCAATCGAAAGCTGTGTACTATGAACAAAAATGACGGTGGCCTTGAAGACTTTATGTTAAAAGATTGCTACAGTTAAGCAACATGAATAATCTTTATTATTGTGAATTTATTATATAAATCAATGCATAAAAGTCATCAGTATACCGGGTTTTTATTTTCCGGATCCCCTTAAAGAACAGTATTCTATGTCAAAGTGCTGAAAATGCCCCAGTTGTAGTGAAACAATAGTGATTTCAATATACGCCTAAATGTACAGAAACTGTTTTACGCACAAATCTGCTCAATAAATACGTTACAAATAAATACACAAAGTATCAACGAGCGACGAAATCCAAACTATCCAAACTACTGTGACCCCAGTAAATTTACTACATACACATAGCTGTCTCTATCCACAAAATTATAAGGCTTCCTCTGTACTGCCCAGTTTTTATACAAAGCAACAGTTTAAGTTTACTAAATTTATGTGTCAGCTGCCCTCGCAAATCATAAATGAGGTGCTAAATTAGTCGATTTTAATCAAACATAGCGCTCGATCATTGCGACTAAAGCGTACGAGCTTATGAGGGTAGCGGTGTTACCCCTGAGGTCCGGATAACCCCCACCTCCCGTGGGTTCAGTAACATTCCCGTTCCCCACTGCTAACATGTCATCAGACCCCCTCGAGGCGCAGAAGGCGCAGAACCCGTGGGTGCTTTTCGTGGCGCCAAAGGTCCCCACCGACTGCCCGTACCTTGGAGGCCGAATGCCTCTTTCATTCCCACCCCGGGAACCCAGCTATCCCCGCCCCGGGGACCTGGGCCTTGAGCATGTATGAACTAAAGGCACAGCAATGGTAGCATTTTGATTCATGGACATATTAAAAGCGTCGAAATTTAGAATATGCGATTCCACTTTTAACAAAAGCAGTAAAATCGACGAACAGATTTAAATGATTCAAATATTCTTGAAATTCTGCTCATATTAAAAACTTTATATTGGCTTACTATGCGTGATTAATTTTTTGGAATGTAATCGAATACTCATTTTTAGCTTTCCGAAAGATTATCTTGATGCCGGCAGGTTTGTTTGTATTGAAAAAGCAATGCACTCATGTATAGACCTCGTACAATAGCGGGCACGATTTACAATGTCGCATATGAAGATATTACGCAAATTCCGATATACATCACCGCACTCCTGAACCGAACTGAGGCTTGAACAGATGGAAAAAGCATACCCGCTAATTTTTATCTGACACAGTTCGTGGATTTCACAAATTACCATGGCGCACCTATATAAAACTTACGCATAAATATCATTTGTTGCAAAGTGGTAATTTCGTCTGAAGTGTATTCATATACAAGTTGTTGCTACTAAAATCATGAAATTAGAAGTCCCAGAAATGAGTTCGCCGCACTTCGGTCTTTATTAAAGATGGTACACTACAAAGGACACTTTCACAATATCTGTGTAACCGCAATCGCATTTGCTGAAAGTAACTTAATATATATTCGCAAAACCTTTGTTATAGTACTGCATGCGTTCCAAGTAAGCTTTCAGAGTATACATGATATATAATTTGGAATAACTGGAAAATATGATTTTTACGCAAAAATTATAGGACACTAGTTTAAAAATTTCGCCCATAGCCGCAAGGCACCAAAACTTATCGAGATCAACGCTTTGGGCACTCATCTGTATCAATACTGATTGAGTGTACTTCTAGCCTAAGCATCTAATGTATGCTTTATGATAATAGGGCAATGTCGATAGTTAGGAATTCATATTATCCTATTAACTGGCAATCTGCTACACCAGTTACAACATAGCTACAGAAAATTATGTTGATTATACGTAGTCAATAGCAAGGGGTGATATTTCGTGGTCTCAAAATCACTCGTACTCTACACTGCCAGTTATAACATCGGCGGTAATATTACCAACTGCAGTTGCATTGTATGTAACTGTAGGTTGTTATGAATCACTGGTAATGGTTACCGATGTAATCAGAGTTTGTCTTTAGTAATCATTATAGATATTTGCTAGTAATCATTATAGTTAATGCTATTTGTTAGTGATCCTTACTGTTATTTATAAGACAATGTCTGCAGAGCATCATGGTAATATATTATGCAATTAAACCCATACAATAGTAACAAGAGTAATATATATGTGATATTATTAGTTTCGACTTGCGAAGGACGGTAAACTCTAAGTATATTAAAGATTATGCCGCGTAATGCAGTGACAGTGCAGCCAAATGCACAATTTGATTTTGTGGCGCTACGAGTACATGACATTGGCTGTATAATATGATATGAAAACAATGTTTCAATTTCTATGTAGAAATCTTTAACGCTTTGTCACATAAATTATGTAGAATTATATAACCCTTTCCCGCATGAATTAATCTGTTTTCGTGCAATGTTAAAGAAACCTTTGCCGCAGCGGCGGTTTGTACCTGAATTTTTTGCTTGCGAGCCATTGTGCTCTAGCCACTATGTTATCTATGAGCTGTGACTCGGTTGCTTACGGAACCTCGCAAAGCTTCCCAATAATAATGCACGTGCAAACGCAATCGGTACGAAACACGCGACAAGTCTAACGTTTCACAGTGTACGCCGTGTCATATGTGAGACAGTATGCAGCAAAGGGTTATATATTGCAACGATGAGTTGTTTTATACAATTACAACAGCAGCCGTATATAAACTAGATTTGAACTGTTATTATTTGGTTTATCTTAAGTTTATGTGTTCACCAAACATTTTTTGACACCATTACATGTTTTTGCTCATATATCAAGCTCTTGTACGAGGTGATTTGATAAGAAGATTTATCACAAAGTATGCATTGGTTTCATAGACTGCCTCGATGAATTTATATTTTATTTTGATAAATGAATTATACATTTTATTATGGAACTAACGACACCAGAAAACTGTTAAACCGATATTGCGTTGATATAAATTACCGAGGAACCGGGCCAGTTTAACGCAGTACTTAGTTATAAGAGGCTCACCATTGATCTACAGCATGCGTGACAACCTTAACAATATAGTGTACAGGACACAACAATGGAATTTTAGATTATTTCCTGTTATCTAGGTTACAATTTTTATGAGTATTACAGACACCGTCGCCAAATATAGTAACCCGATGTTAGATTTTAATGTGATTTAAGTTCTGAAAAAAATTGTGTGGGAACTGCGATAAAATATGGTACATAGATATGGCAAAACTGAAAATGGTTTCGATTCCACTTCTGGACTTAAAATAAAAACGACAGTTTTAAATAGACATTACTGCTAGTAGAATCGCTCAGTTTAAATTGACTTTTCGGCCGGAATATTAAAATATGGCTTCTATTAAACACACAAATATATTTCTAATCCGGTTAGCTTTAACCTCACTTAGTTATTAGTATAATGACGACTACTCGATTTAAATCCATTTAAATTTAAGTAAATGAAATCAAATCGTGTGAAATTAAATCCACAAATGTGAAATTAATATCAGTTTTATTTCTGATTATGAAGTTAAATCGAGTCGATCAGGGTTGAGAAAAACTAAAACGGATTTCGCAACGAAAAATGGAATTGATTTCATCTTTCAGTTCAACCATGTCTCTCCATACGTTATAGCAGTTCGAGAGCTTCTGTATAAACCGGATTATAGCTCATGATCTTTACCAATTTTAACAATTGCGAGATGGTTAATTTCCAAATTAAGTTTAAAAAGTGTATTTGGAAGCGCATTTTCATGGCGAACATTCCTGTCAGCATATTAAGACGTCTTGGATTGTTTTTCAAGCTGCTCTTTCATCAGCGTTCGCATTTGCGATTTTTTGCGCACTTGATTTCGTAAAGCGCACTCTGATATCTTCGATTATACACCTTCAATAGAAAATAGGTTATATGTGCAATTCTAGTTAACTCTTGTACAAAATACAAGTAGCTAAATCTAGCGTTCATTTAGATTATAAATATTTAACATAAAATCGTTTTGGAGTGTGTAGGTTCATGTGAAAATGTTATAAGAAACGCATAATCCTATGTGCCTTACGCAACTGATTTGTCAATCACTAGGATGGTCCGGTAATGATTTAAAAGATTTATTAGGACGCGGGGCATAATTATGTAACATTTACCGTAAGAATTGTATTTTGAATGGGACTTAACTGCGGCCGAATTCTGTCACAGGGCAATTACGGTCCGTAACAAAAGGTTATGTCTTCACGCAGACAAATTCATCCGTTCGTAAATAAAAGAAATAGCCAAACTATACCAGTACGTTTTTACTAGCCGGGAGCGGCTATGTCTTAGGGTTTTATAGCCGGGACGGACTACTGATATACAGTTTTAGCAGATTGTGTTACAGGGAAATGATTAGTTCTTGACCCCAAGGGGAAAAATAGTATTACTTAATGCAAAGTCGCATAAATACAGGCACAATTTATAAGTAAATGTCGCCATTTTCAAATTTCTTTGTTTAGGCATTCTAAAATCCAAAAAAGTAGTTATGCAAAAAACACGCTCCTTTTTACATGAAAACTGCACCATTGTAACTGGAAGGACGTTTTACGAATATACAACCATATGTATCACCAATTTCCATTGTTTCATGATTTTTCATTGAAGTCACGTTTTAGAGCCGATCTCTGCCCATGTGACAATTTGTTAGCCGCGCTTTACTATTAGCTAAAATATTTTCAACGTCTGGCTCGTCCCAAAAATGTCTCAATGGCTAGTCACGACCATTAAAGTTTCGCTCAGTCTGGCCCATCCGCACATATGTTAATTGATGCATTATATCGTTCAGCCAATCTTTTTCATTCATCTTCTTTCATCAGGAAAATTGTAGTAAAGAATTTTTGGAAAACTAAGTCCAGTCAAACATGTTGCCGCAAAACCTTCAATTAGATTACGTTAGTCACTTTAATCATGTTATGCTGTGAATCGTACCATAACCGCAGGTTGACGGCTCGGACTATAGTTTGGCCCATAACATGCTAATGCACACGTGATATGTTTTATGCCATATTATTTTGCGTATTATTTAGCAAATAGCGAAGTTTCGTTACTAGATCAGCCCAAACCTCTGAAACAAACTTCAAGAGCCTGAGTTTCGATTTAGTTATTCGATTTCAAAACGTCTAAGATCTTAATTATTTAGTTTCAGATATTTTTCATTCATGAAAAAATAGCATTACAGTGTTAAGACTAAATAATCGATTTTTTGGACTTTTCAAATAAAGGATTGCTTTACCGTAAATAGGTAAGCCGAATTCCAGACTAAACGATGACAAATCATGTAAATGAGTTATCCATTATTGTGAGATTGTGTCAGATGCGAGCGCTGCTATAAAACGTAATGCAATAGTCGCCATAAAACACCATCGTTAAACCACCATGAATGTGTCTTCATTTAATGATGCTCAGGATAAATAAACACCAGAATATACTGTTTTATTAGATTAGATTATTGGATGCGGTTGCTCACGCCACGGCGCATATATCAAATGTATTACATCTTAAGTTGTAAGAAACTTTTACATCAAAATATTAAAAACAAGCGTTAGGTACGTGTAAACTCATTTCTATCACAGTGACATGGTGTATAGTATTGCATGCACTGACACTATCAGCGTACTTACCCTGTCCTTTAAAGTTCTCTTGCAAAATGAAACCGACAAAAGAGCAAATCAAATAACTGTTGAATATATAATTCTTAATAAATTTAGAATGTCTGAAGCGGCTTGTTCGAGGTAACAAATGTCTAACACTTAATTTGTCCCCAAAGCAATATTAATTTCGCCATAACACCCAATAATGTGGACATGAGAGGACCGATTATATTTGGATCCAATTTTCGCGGAACATGCGCCACTTTTGCATTATTAATCAGGCCATCGAGGTTCTATCTTTTATGAAGCAAAAATGCTGATAATTTATTTTCAGAGCAGAATCAATTGTGGTTATATAACGACTCAAATTTTTTAACAATGCATGTGAGTTTAGACGATGTATCATTAACAATAATATTCCCGACTAATAACTACTGGGAGACAACAAAACAATCATATTTTTTACGCTGGCACGTGCATAAATTTGTTATCCATTACGTGATTTTAGCTGAAAGGATTCGTGTGAGTTTTTAATTTTTAAAGCGCTCTGCCGAAAACAAGACTCACAAACTTAAATATCCTAAAGTAAAGGAATTTTAACTATAACCATCTACACCAAGCAAATACGCATTTATACATAGTTACAGGTTCAACTTCACCTTCCCCAAACGCTTTCGATATTTGAAAATTTCCGTGATTGCAATGATTGGGATATAGAATTAATGAAAATATAGGAATTTCATTTTTACCGGGAGTGATTACAAAATTTTCTTATTGAATTTATGTATGGCAGTGAAAATCTAAACGGTTGACGAGGGCAGGGTTCTGGCTGCTGAGCGTGTTCTAGCAGTTAGGTTCGTAAGCTGTATATCTATTTCAATATGACCATACTGAGTAATGTACGACAGCATAAATATGGTAATGCAGTCTTACAAAGACCGCAAACAGGGTCCATTCCTGAACATATTGGTCGGCTCTAGCCATGCTTCAAATTTACAAAGCATATCGTTAAATTTAATTCATGTATTTTGAATAACAATAATTACTGTGTATGTATTTATATGCATGAATATGAAAATATTCATTGTATGCATATAAATTTGACGTATAAGCTAGATCAAATATCTTACAAGCCACAATCCTGTGGGATGGTGGTGAATAAGTACTTCTCTCACGAAGAAAAAGCAATATAAGAGATCGAAAATAGACGAAATTTCAGCTAAGGAGCTTTCAAGGAAACACCTTTTTCTCAGCATACACCTAGTACGAAAAATCTAATTGCTTGACATTTTCAGCCCGCTTTAGTACATGTATATGTGTGAACCTGTGGCGTGGACGACATCAACGCACGTCACATAGTCATGAGTTCATGCGAAGAGATACTCTTGTGTCCCGTTAACTTCTTGCAAAAGGAAGTAAGGACACCTTTGTCTATAATGCCCACCTGGGAAATGTGTACAAGCTTGCGTAGAACATAAACGCAGCTTTCGTGTCGGAACCAGGATCCCTTCGCGACTTGTGCTTTGCTAACTCTCTCAGCTAATGCAGCGATATGGGAGAGTAACACCTGAAGTCAAACAAAACGGGCATTCCTTCAATGTATTTCAATATATATAGTGCATTGTGTACATGCCTTTATTTATCATTTTTTTCCATCGGTCACGATAACCTGGCTTTTCTATATATGAAAAAACCCTTATTACTGTTCTCGTTGCTAAAGAAGCGATGGAACTATAGTAACAAGTGCTTGCTTAGCTAACTTAGTCAGTGCTATTAGGAAACACTAAACTATATGCTCTGATATGTCTCGTTAAAACTACGGTATATCCACTGCAATAATAACAGTTGTGACTAAACAACTGTTGGTTACTTGGATACAACTCAATGCTTTAAAGTCATTGTGCTGCTGTTTTATTGAATGATATTTTTTATGTGTAAAAGCGTGCTTACCTCGTTAGTTTTAGGCAGAATTTTCTAATGTTCATCGAATTGTGGAAATATTTAGCCTCATTGTGAAGCAGGTCTTAATAAATTTGTATAATGTATCTTATTGGGTACAGTAAACCTGGGTCGTGAGTTACATTAAACTTTTGGCGTTAGAGGTTAAGCAAAGTCAAACCCCTAGAAATTTATTCAAGAGCAGCGTTCTGACTAATTTTGGGGTGTTGATCAAGAAAATTAACTATTTTGCCTGCACGATGACTAGATTTTGAATTACAATTTGAATTATGACAAGATTGGTTAATCTGTATTACCTGTACACTATGTTTAACAGCAACCCAAAAGCAAACAATTGAGTTCCCTGAGCTTCACGTATTGTGAATTTTGCCCACTACGGAGCAGAAGCGTAGCATCTTACACTAGAATTTGGGGCCTCTCGCGCCGTAGTTATCAAGCCACTAGGACCATTTCATATGGGTACTCACACCACTGCTTGGAGGGCTACTTAAATGCTAGCGCCGGCCTTGTTATCAGAAATTCGGAGCGGGATCTCACCCTTCCCGTCACAAATTCCGGATCCTTCGATGCACTAAAAGTAATGTCATATTAAAAACTTATGAGACGAAGGGAATGGAACCAGCGTAGCTGATATGTGTTGATTTTGCGGTTTGCAGGGGTGGTAGATTGAGAGCGCTGCTTCACTCCTGTCAGAATATATACGTAGGCAGCTCTAGAGTAGCACCCTGTTCCTTCCGCCGCAGACTGTAGGTGAACTGTAAAGTCGTCCACAGGCCATTATTTAGTACGGAATGAACATTGCACCCCCAACCGCAAATGCTGCATACGCCTACGTAAGCTCTTCGGTTTTATAGCATACATTCATGCTGATGCTAAAATACTATAAATAAGCATCAATTGTAATAAAAAAACTTTTACAGAAAAAAACATTATTTTCTAAAATTCTATTATGAGTGACTGGACATGCGACATATGTCTGTGGCAAAGACTGCGGCACAGATAATATTGAAATTTACGTGTTTTAAATTTTCAAGTTTAAAACTGGCGACTCGTATGTGCACATAAGGCAAAAATTTAAATAAATAATGTTTTAGTTTCGTACGACTATCGAATGTTTCTTTTTCAACAAAATTCTGACGAGGTTTAATATTTCTAGTTAATATCTGCAAGATGGCAAACGAACGATTCGTTTGAGGTCAAATCTGGTGTAAAACTAGGCCCATATTGTCCTCAACACTATTCAAAACCCTACTGACACGATCATACGAGAGGCACTTATTGATACTGATACAACACACGAAAATGGGCGCTGTTAAGTGTTAAGACTTGTATTTAAAAAATCAGTCGAATATTGTTTCAGGTTATCAACGGCTATGAGGTGCCTAATATCGATACACACGTAGCCTTGGAATAACTTAAAGATGATTTAAGTGAAAGTAGACGGTGTCAATGCTTCTCTTTACGTAACATTCTGACGAGGATTGTTTCTTGTTTAACAACTGCTGAAATGCATCAACTGCGCGATAAGTACACAGATTGTAGAATCACTCCATTACTACTTTTTGAAAACAGCATTGATGCGTACAAAAGAACGGTATGTCTGGCAGTTGGTTGACCATGTTCCGGCATAAATTCTGACGAGGTGAAGGGAAGAATAAATACAAGAATAATCGAATTGCAGCTTGAGCCAGTGCTACAAAGACGAACACGCCGCGTTCACAAAAAGCCCTGTATACACTAAAATGTGCTATCCAGAAAGTTTGATTGTTTCATCGTGTGAGACTGAATTCGGATGGAGTGCTTCACAAATAATACATATAGCGTGTATACAAATAATACATATAACGTGTCTTTTTGAAAACAGCACTAAACTGTTCACTACCAAATCAAGGAAATTGATCATTATAATTAGAAGAAACGACGAAATCAAATCAAATATAAATTTATAGTCTTCAATTAATGCAAACCACCATTGTGGTGGATTACATTATATTCCTGAAATATATGCAATTTTCAAATTAAATCCACATATTTACAGAAAAGAACATACAACCAACTATACTACTTTGATGAAAAGTTGTAGTCTTCTAGATGTTTTTTTCATTACTTTTGGTCATGTGCAAGCTGAAAGTGCAACATCGATGGTCCAAATGAATTTACATTCGTTTCTGAATTTGTCCCAACTAGTGTTGGGCTTTTAGTGCACTAAAAACGAGAAAAATACGTAATTTTTGTAGCAAAAGCACAGCCTTATAGAAATGAAGAATAACTCATTATACTATTTTGCCACAAAGAGATAATCCACTAGTTGCGTCTTTTACTACTTCTGGGTAGTCCATGCTAAATGTTGCGATACCGACGGTCCAAACGAAATTTTATTTGTTTCTGAATTACATCTTGTGGCGACTATTATAATTGCAAATAAATTAGATAGCTAGGCATATCTAGGCACTGATATTCTGATTTTCGTTATAGATTTTGTTTTGTTTATTTATTCTTTTCAATTATCTGGAAACTTTGGTCCAGTTGGGAATTGGTCGACGTTGGCACTTTTTATGTCCTGTGGCAGTAAATATAATGTCAATTTTATTTAGTTTTTGCTTCTTTTGTTTTTGGAATGAAATTAATTAAAGCCTAATTATTATGGTGGAGTTTCGCCGACCGAAACACTTAGCATTTTACGTTGTGTCTGCTGTTAGTCAATAATCTATTTAAAGTAAAAACAAACAAATTAAATAAGGTCAGCTTGTATCACCGGTTGGAGCTATGTGATATTGCTAATCTCGCAGTAATCATTGTCAAATTTAAGTTGTTTTATTAACTGATCGGAGAAATTTATGACACTCAGCCATCATACTAACATGTAATGTATCAAACTCCCACTTTAAGAGCTGCGACTGTTAAAAGAGGCAGCACACTATTCTATACTTGAAGCGTTCTGCTGAATATAGTTGCAGAAATTCTACTATAGCTTGGTCTTACTGCACTAAATCGGTGATCATAAGACACTTTTTGTATCTTAGAACTGCTTTACTGAAAGAAATGATAATTCATAACTACATTTTGTTACAAAATTATTACCTTTTAATATCTATGTCCAAGCAAAAAACGCCGCACCTTACGGTCCAAATGAATTTCCATATTCCAATTTCAAATATCTATGTATAAAAAGGGGATTCGTCTTAAATTTCCAGCCGTCGCGAAAATTTCACTTTACTTAATGTTGTCTAGATACAAATATCGATATTTAAAAAATACGCAATACAGTTGACTAAGACAACGTATTAGCTACAGACGATGTCAAGTACAGTTAATTCGCGCCAAATTAGTAGCTAACGGTGTCTACGACATTGTAAACATAATATGTAGTAGTTAGAGGCGTGTCGTACACACTCGGCAATTGATTAACGGCACAAGTGTGACCCTGACTGTCCATACGCTGGGGTCACAACTACAGAAGGACAACAGTTCCAAACACCGGGGACATTATAACGTGACAGCCGCATTAGTTCGAAATGGCTGTTTTTATTACATAGCTAGGTGTCAGGATCTTCTATTTTTGCTCTCGTTTTTGCTATTTTTTCATATAAATTTAGCTAAATTTAGCGGCAGCCGGGAATCCGCATGTCTAGCTTTTTTTATATTTAGTTTGGATTCAAAAATTTTTATGTGGCGTTTACGTTATAAGTTACCCACCAAGTGAAATTTTTGTTTACGTACAGCCTGCGTCACGCCAGTAACGATATAGTGCTAGTCTTGATCACACAGTGACAAATCTTCCACGTGGCGAGCGTTTTATAACGTAAACGCCTGCATTAACAAGTTTTATGAAATATATTTATCGAAACATTACATTAATCCAGTGTCACACAAATAACTTTTTCTACACACAGTTTTTAATTAATCCATTAAATACTTTTCATGGATCTTGATGCATAAACATTTCAGTGGACCATTTGTCTTTTCTTAATCTTAATATGTCTAAATTATACATTAGACACGATTAGATCGATCTGGTCAGATTCATTCAATGGTTGCATTAGCCAATGAATGTACACAAAACCAAAATGTGTCCGTAGCAGTAAAAGTTTAGAATATGATCGACCTGGAACAAGAAATTGGTGGCTGGGGCCGATTTCAGTTGGCGTCATTTTTCATATCAGGATTTACCAATACCATTTGTGCGACGCAAGTTATGGTTTTAGTGTTTACTGCAGTCACACAACGAAATCGCTGCTGGTTACCTGAGATCGATCCAGTCTTAGAAAGCGTGACAAGTACTGGCAGTTCGGCTCTGTCGTTCAATGGAAGCATTGGATTTTTGCTGCTTGATGGCCGCGGAAAACAAAATCTACGTGCAATTTACTCTACTAAAGATGAAAAATCCTATCGTCAGCAGAAGATGTAACTGAACGAAGAACGTACATAATGCAACGTATTGCTATT
>JASANE010027024.1:0-54219 GCA_030248225.1 Trileptium ribeirensis
TCATACGTTTTAAGGTTGAATAAGTAAATAAAAATCACACCTTTTCATGTGAAAATTAGCAGAACTTAGCTGCTAATATGGAAAAGATCAACTAATTGGCATGATTTTTTACGAGAACTTAATCTACTAAACTTGATTAACTCGTTCGTGGAGGAAATACGAAACCTAAATCTATATATGCCATTAGTATGCCCGGCCTGGAATAAGAGTTTTAACAACACCTTTTTTGGAGACTATAGTAGACAATGAACAACTTGCGAAAGTCCGGTGTGCATGACCCTTAAGCAGCGTTTGTGTTTCAATGAAATCAACGTGACATCTGTTCATGCGATTAACTTAGTTAAATTTTTGGTCAAACCTGATATTTAACACTTTCGTTCATATACTATCACACTTGCCCAGTGTACATTGCGTGACGACTTGGTTGTCGAGGTTGTTGTCCAGCATGCGTTTGCACGTGCACTGTTATTCGTTCGCTTTGCGAGATTCATTAAAGAACGAGCAACTGCCCCTAGATAGCATTGTGTTTAGTGTGCAGGACTAGCACTCGAGCGATCCCGATTCAATTCGCTGTTAGAGCAAATGTTTGTTCAAGATTATGCAAAATCCGCTTTTGGTTTAAGAACGAATGCGTTAAATGTATTTAAAATGAATGATTTGAGTAATTTGTGTCAATTTTTTCCGTGAATATGCTATTATGAAGCAATATAGTATAATTCCGGCTTAATTCTGTTTCAACTTAATAGAAAAATTTTGTTTAGCTGAGAGATTATAAATCATATGTATTGCTCGTGAATAATGTTTTGTGGTTTTGAAAGTTTTTTGGGGTTTTATCATCTTTTGTTTCAATAGTTACTTAGCTAAATTATTGTTCTCTATCTCATTCTATATGAGCACTGCATGCTTCTAGATATTTTAGTGCTGGTAAAACGTGGCATAAAAACTTTAAAAAATTTCACGGCGCATGTGTCATTAGTTGCATGCGTAAATCAATGGCTTGATGCCAGTACAACATTCCACACACAAGTTACGTAAGCTTATAGCAAGTTTTTGTGGACCAGCGGCATTTCACTTCAGCCCCCAGAAATTACAGTGGCCTCGATAATCATATAAAATAGAATCTTGCTAGCTGGTATGGCCTGTGACATTGTTATAACGCAATTTAAGATTTTCAAGGAAATCAATGAGGACGATGTTGATGAGCGGGTGCACAAAATAAAATTCCTGATTTTGATACACAGATGCATTCACAAATGAATTATCCGAACGAGCAAGGAGTCATTGTAATTGCTTCAAAACTCGCTGAGAAACCATACAAATTACTTTGAATATAAAGTTCTAGGCAATAAACATCAGAGCACGACAACATATGGGAAGCTCAACCTTCAAAACTGTCAACGGTGTATGTAATGAGATCACTACAAAGTGTTTTTTATATTGTGGCATTTCAATCAAACACTAGGGCATAAGTTTACGATTTGGAATACAGATCATGTCAAAATTTTAAGTTATCACTGTTGACTTTTATTTAACCGGTTACTGCTGTTGAACAAACTATGAAACTGCGAAGCAACTTGAGTATCGCACACGATTTTATGCCTGGAAAATATGATATAATACAATTGGTTTAGAGTATGAAGCAAATCAAACCTTAAAATAAAAATTTGTTGCTCCAACGTTAAGCCGATTTTGAGAAGAGGAATGTATCAAAACTCGAAAATATTTGGGGGAAGCTATATTTAATTGGCACAGGCGCTCGTAACAACTGGCCGAAATATCAAAACAGATCATTTCATTATCGTGGAATATCATAGTGTCAGTACAGTCAACGATATGAGTATATCAGTACAGGACACAATGTACGATGAATATTGAACCGAAGTGGGACAATTGTTTTCAAAGTAATATAATGGTAAAACGAATATTTTTGCACTGATTTTCGTTCAATCTAGAACTGTACATGCCTCGTTGAGTTGTGAGTAAAGCTTTTTGTCTAAATGGTACATAAACTGTCAAAACTTAAGTCTACGCCGTAACAACTATTCATAACTTTTTGTATATGGCAAGGGCAAAATCTCCGTAGTTTTAAGCGAAAAATCAGATAGGATCCAATGCCATGGGAACACGCCTTGATACACTAAGTTAAGCGATAATACTTATATTTTTGAACTCTGCTGATTTTTCGTATACGTACTGTAGCACAGTCCAATGCTTTACCTTTCACGGACAGTAACATTTAACATAACAACGGTTAGGTTAATAAGTATATATAGAAGGCGAATGTAGCTATCATAAAAATGGTCTAGCACAGTTCAAGTTACATACGGGTAATTAATACTTTTTATTAAGTAAATGAGAAGTATGTTGTCGAAAATGCGAACTTAACCCCCGCCAAGGGCCTCTACCCGATATGACGTCCCTTAGCTCCGACCCCGGCTATCCCCCTGAGACATCGGACTATTAATATGCAGGGTGTAGTTGGTCTCGGCCGAGGGTAGCCAGCGGTGTAATTAGTACTGTTTGCGTAAGTAAGTGATAAATATTTTGAATAACTAACATATAAATAAAGGCAGCTTAACACCTTCCTGAAGATTTTGCCGTTCCAAGCTCTTTGGCTAGTTGTATTTTCAACTGACATAAATCATTTAGAATGCAGACTTTACTGCAATCTTTAAATACTATATCAAATTTATTGCAAATATATTGCGGAAAACTCAGTTAAATTAGTACTTAAGCAATATTAATGCACCGCATTATTTAAAAATATATACTATGCTAATAGTTGAAAAAGTCTTCAAGGTAGCAATTTACTTTGCAAGAAGAGCCCAAATTTGCAATATTTAATTTATTTCATTCTTCCTAAATTCAAGCAAATGTTTTATCGCAAAAGTGCTTAAATTTCAAAAATTACGCTCCAAAAATTAAATAGACACTATCAACGTTCGTTAATAGTGTTTTGAGTAAATTAAACAGTCTTAAATTTAGCTGCAAAATATATATTTAGCGCAGCATCTGGAACAAATATATGTTTCGATAAGGCGATCAATTTTATTTATTTTACAAATTTATCCGTACAAAATGCATAAAATTAACAAATATCAATGACAATATAATGTTAGCAATAGTAGCGCTAACCAACCACATCATCGCAGCGTCCAGAACAAATATATGTTTCAATAAGGCGATCACTTTTATTCATTTATAAATTTATCCGTACAGAATGCATAAAATTAACAAATATCAATGACAATAAAATGTTAGTACTATTCTAGCTAATCCAATCGCCTCAGCGCAGCATCCAGAGCAAATATATGTTTCGATAAGTCGATCAATTTTACTCATTTACAAATTTATCAGTACAGAATTCATTAAATTAACAAATGTCAACGCCATGCATATTTATTTGGAATACACGTATGAATTCTAAAATCTGAAATTAATATAAAATACAATTATTGTACTATGGGTATCAATATTATATCACTATAAAATTTAAAATGCCGTCCCAACCAGTAGCGGAATCTGTTGGTCCGACTAGTTCGCTAACACTTCAACAGCAAATTTATACCGCGAACGCTGTTCATTCGAAACACGTCTCATATGTTGTTATCATATTGTCGTTGGCAATTATTTTCGTATCGCTTAAAGCAAACGAGGAACTAAAATCTCTTCCATATCCTCTAACCGTTAGTTTTGCCGGCAAACGTTGATCCTGGATTTGAATATAATTATTTATTTGAAAAAAAATTCCATTAAGATGAACGATATTATTATGGAAATAATTAAGATAAAATTTTGGTGGAAATTGTTAACATTAGATTTAGTCTTTAATCATAGTTGAAGCATCGGTCAACAACACTGTTATGGATATTTTAAGTCAATGAATTCAAAGGCCGACCGACTAACGTCCTAATCAACGCTGGTAATTTTCATTTAAAAACCCAATATTCGTAACAGGCTTCAAATGTTTGTGAATACATAAATATAAAAAAATATTGCAAAAGCTGACGTATTTTAACATGTTCCAGAGCGTCAATACAGTTAATTCAAACACTATTTTTTAGCCATTTCAAGATATTGATTTTTGAAAATTAATCATGATATATTAAAAGAGAAAAAATTTTGAGTTTAAAAGTTTACAATACATTGCAAAAATAATTTTAAAACATTAAAAAACCAATTGGCGAAATTTGTCGATACCAATTTTTGACAGTGTGAACGGTCTTTAGGTATAATGTCCTTACCATCCGCTTTATATTGACTGTTTAAAAAAATTGTTTCGTCTACTACCTACGTGCGTAAGGCAAACGCACAGTTTTAGTCGATGATTTAAATATCGACTAATATACGCAACAAACGGTAATGATGGAAACATCAACAATGTGTCCATCTACAATGTTTCTAGTACTTTTACTGAATTTCAAAGTTGCCGATTCTCGTTGATCTGGTGGTATTGTAGTTACAGACAATTGCAGTTGCAGCAAGTTCCTGATAGTTGCGTTTTCACATTTCAAAACATGCAGCGCAGAGTATAGGAATAAATGTTAGTGCGTAGTGATACTGACAAAGTAAAAATTTATTAACAGAGACGAATTTAAGCTATATATAAATTTTTGTTTATGGTTTATAAAAAAACTATGAATCACACAAAATGAAAGTTTGTGATGCACCCAACATATTCATTTATGGACTTTTACGCTCCCTGACTGTACTAATGCATGAGTCCAGTTTAGATGCGTACACAATGGTTGTTCTTTTGTCTAAAAATAACGAACTAAATCGTTCGCGTTCACATTTCCGCCGTTAGTATTCGCATTTTAGTGAACGCGAAAAGGGCTTTGCGAAGTACGAACGGAGTTTGCGCACGCTCACATTTCTCTGCTTCGCACGGTTGTCTGCGTTCACCAAATGGAATGCTGAAGCGGACAGCTATGTTCGCGGTTTATGTGCGTATTGTAGTATACGCGAAAAACGCGATTGGTAATCGCGTTTTTCCGTGTACGCGGCAGAAAATGCGATGCTAAATTACAAAATAGCGACAGCTAGCAGCACCTACCTGATACTATATCACAAATATTTGTTTGGGTACATAAGGGAAAATCTTTTTTTGAGTACATTCATCGCCTTTACGATCGTGATGTGACTGACGAAAGAACAGCAAGTGTAAGCACCTAAAGTGGAGTCATGCATAATGGGTCATTTTAAAATAGCTATTTTCAGGTGAAGCCAATTAATGCTACATTGATGATATACCGAAACCTGTCGGCTGGTAATGAAGCAGATCAAACTTTTCCGACAGCGAAAACAACTGCAATTTCGTATAAATCACTTCAACGATTCCTCGGAAACGACGAGCTTCTTTGCGCCGGTGTCATTGCTATTCTATATCTGTCGGTCATTAAGCCGGTTCGCCGTGACTGGTCTGCCGCGGTTCAATTACGATGGTGTCAAATCGCAATATTTTCCATTGTTACATTTGCCATGAGCCTCGCGTTAGCTTCTGCAACGGCAGCTGGTATTATGGCAGCGTTGAAAATTTTCGATATCTCAAGCGTCGTTCGGAGACAAATCGATCTAGCAAACGACATTTGGGGCGTGTCCAATTGGCGATACCAATTTAACCGCGAGAAAGTTGAGCAAGTCCAAGTGTGGTTTATAGCAACTTCGTGTATTTGCTTTTTTGAAGGTGAGAGTTTCCCTACTGTCTGAATAATGATAAGATTTTCAGTGCCATGAATACGCATATTTGAAATACTTACTGAACAAGCCTTTATGAGTTTTTAATAGCAAATGTACTTTATTGTAACACTCGTCAGTCCGTTTGTTTTCAGTTTTGGTGACATTATGCTTTAAGGCCGAAGTATATTCCACAGTTAACTGCGGTTACTGAGACGCAGCGAGCGAAAAGATTGTAACAATTAGTTTTTGTCTGTTCCTGTCACGCATAACCCATCTTTTGGGTGCATAGATTTCGAATGATTTTTTATTCGTTAGCAAAAGTTATGAGGATGTGCTAGTAGAAGGCGCACTGGTCAAACTTCATCTTCGGCGTCAAAATGGTAAACAACAGGTTTTTCATGGTAATTTTCCAAATTCGGCCATATGGGTATCATCCTAATGCTGCCCATATCAGACGACACAGTCTTCGAGCCAAATAATCTAGCAGAACGGATCATCGAGATCTATAACTTTGCTGACCACTATATTTTCTGCGATCACTCGTTGGGCTGGTGTGGGCCTGAATATGGTTCGTCGACCCTTTGCCATAAATATTGATTTTTCAAATTTCGGCATGTTATTGTGTGTTTTTACCTAAAAATGAGTGTCTTTTAGATTATCAAGCACGCTTAATATGATAGCTTTGCTATCTATAGTCCAACATGACTATATTATGCCTTTTTCTAGAGTTTCAAAAAATTTTACTCGGTTACTTCGTGCGTTTTCTGTTGTTTTCGATGGATTTAGGGTCAACATGTTTGTTTTCAATGGGTTCAAGGTTACATAGGTTTTAGTGTAGTACATATTTCAAACACAAAGCCTCTTACAAGGTGATTACATAAAATGACCACTTGATGAAACGACGCTCGCTCCGGTTCACCGTCGCGTGCGAGATACTAATAGAGTGCCTTACAAACACAACTAATTAAACTTTGCTAACAAATTTTAAGTGGCGTAACGCAAACTGCTTGGGCTTGGCTGAGTGCATTTAAAACGTAACAGAACTATGACGCAACAGTCGAGCACGCTAAAACGCATCTGTCAAAGTTATCATATTCGGAAACATGGTAAAATTTGTACCTCATAATCAGAACGTAAAGTATCGTAGTGAAGATTGTGTGTAGCAGGGGTGAAAGCTTTTAAATCCCGGCTGTGTGCGTGCGTGATCGGCTGTAACTCGGGAACGACTTAATCGATTCTCATAATCTTAGGCGCATTCAAGCCGGCACAGTCTAATTACCGTTTACATCCCCGAGTGTTTTTGATTTGATGTGTACTTCTAGGGTCAGAGGTCTGTGGGTGTTTTTACCCCATTTTAGTACCCTTCACGGAAGCAAGGTTATTTTTATCTTAAGTTTCGAATTTTTTTCTCTGGTTGGTTTCAGCTCATTGTAAAATGATGAATGCCGATGCGTTTTTTCGATTAAGGGTCCGGTTCTGGAGCAATGGGCTTTAAGGTATGGTACCCACGTGGTTCCTCGACCCAAAATTCGAAAATTTGTTCGGACTTCCTGGGCGGCTGAAAAGTATTACTTAGGGATTTTCAGGCATGGTAAACTCATTGCCGGTTTGGTTTTGCTCTGCGACCCATGGTTTCGTGGGTACCGGGTATGGCGCCCTCATGGCTCATCGACCTAAAATTTCGAATATGATTGTGACGTCCTGGGAGACTGATAGCCTGCGCTTGGAGGTTTTCGGGCATGGGGAACTTATTGCCTGTGTTAGTTTTGTTCTAGCTTGTGCGGTATTGTGTGATGTTCACATATAGCGTGTCGACGTATGGTAACCAGAGCTGATTGGCTGTGCGCGCAGAAAGCGTAGATGTACATATGCTTCACTACGTCCTGCAATCTCGATAGAGCTACTAATTTATTGACACGCAACTCCTGCTATTTCTTTACCAGTCGTGGTGGGCGTTCCTGTTCGCTTGTCGACATTGCTAGTAGGCACGATCTGCGGAGATTGTTGTTGATTTAGTGGATACATTTTTATTCCTCAAAAGTTTTAGGATCCTTTGGAAAAAGAAATTGGCTCTCAACCAAACCATGTGCAATCGAGTATTTAAAAGAGTAATCAACATTACCTTTATGCATACATCATTTTGGATAGCATTGCAGCATGATAGTAACGATATTTTCTGCAGAGCTGATAACACTACGGTACGCTACACACCCCTCGCCCCCGACACTCCTAAGGCGCTCCGCAAATTTGGGCAACATTTCGGCAAAAAGCAAGAATTGGGCGAAATTGAGAAAAATTAGGGGTAAATTTGTAAAAGTTTGGGGGCAAATGCTGAAATGAGTAACATGTGTGCCGGAAATTTTGAAAATTTTAGTTGCATCAAATTTCAAAAGTTTATCCACCCCTAATCGCCTCTCCTCGTCGCACCCGCTATCCACATAGGACTTCCCAGCTCGCCCACGTATGATCACAATATAAAAGGCTTCAGATTCAACATATGACATCAAAACTGTAGAAAACCAACGGCCCGTGAGAACAATCTAGTTTCTTAATGCGATACGCCGTTTTTGTTTTTCATTAGCTTTCTATACATGCTACGCCATATTGCTGCTTCAGTGCATAATATCAAGCGATAAACGCTTCAAACAATATGACCCGTTAGTCTTATGACTTCTATGCAACATCGGTTAGTTTGTTAGTGCTGAGATTTGGTCCCACAATAACTTGTAACTTGTTCAGAAGATATACATTTGGATTTCTCTGTAACAATGTATCACTACGATGATTAAATTATCTGAGCTACTACTGGCAAAATCATGACTGAAAAAGATCAGTTTTACTAATCCATTTCTTTAATAAACGTGTAGTGAAGGATATAACGAATACAAGGTAATCTTGGAAAATTTCTCAGTCTACCCATTTAACAAAATACAGCTATAAACACATTTTAAGATGTTTGCGAACAGTTTGTTAATTATTATATTTTCAGAGCTTTGTATACTGCTGACAATCTATTTCTGGTCGCAATCGTTTCAATTATTTTGCTGCCAGCCTGTCAAATCTTCTTCCCAGTTGCGTACTGATCTGGTGAATTTATAGCACTTTATATATAAGAGTTGTAAATTATTCATATTTCTGCTTTATTGCTTCAATGACACGCCGCTAAAAATTTAAACTCAAATATAAAATGGTATGTTGAAATCTCGTTGTACTCGTGCCAAATACATTTGTACAATTTTAAGCTAAAGTTCTGAAATTTATTACGAGTTCCGTAAAATATTTGTGAAACTGCTCATAACGCTTAGCCTTAGTAATATATTAGATTTTTTATAGCTTTTAACTTGAAAAGCTGAATCAGGGAGAGATATAAGCCAGCAGCTGCTCTGAGACTGTTTAGTTTATAACGTTGCTAACTAAAATTTCGGCAGCTACGAAGTGGCTCTAGTCAATGGTGTAAAAGACTCTGGATTAACCGATGTTAGTTCAAGTCAGCGACGCGGCAAATGTTTGCTAAAATTATATGAGTTGCACTTATGAAATGGTTAATTTATATCGCATTATATTGGTGCATCCTGTTGTTTGTTTGCAAATTATAACTATTGTCACAGTTATGAACGTTCGGATTTTTGAACTTTCACGTTCCACACTTTCTTGGGACAATAAATTGTCTAAGGAATGTGACAGGATAATTAAATAAAGTCATATGACATTATGAATGGTTGAGCAGCTAAAAAGATAACATTTTGAGGACAAGGTTCCAGACGAGACTAGTCAGAGCGCATTCACTAATAGCTTTTTGACACACGAACCTGCGTTTGTTGCTACTGATCATTTTTTCAATTTTGCACATAAACCAAACTATGCATGTCCAAGGTCAGTCGAAGCAGAGGGTTAGATATTTTTAGCCAAGGCCGGAGAGCGGGGGATAAAAGCTGCGCTGAGCCACAGTGGGTAAGTTATGGACATTTATAAAATTACATAGAGGGCATTTAATCTTGTTGCATAAACATTTATGTATGCTAATTTTAGGAGCCTGTCGAGCAAGGAACACTTGATCCGCTTGTTCCACAAACTTCGCTAGATGTCACCGAGTCTGAAGTACTTCAGCAGTCATGCGAGGTCGATACAACTCTAGACGATAACATTTTATTAGAAACTGACTGCAGTTTTAATAAACCGAAGGACAAATACGATGTATAAGATTAATACCAAACTTAATTTGAAGATTAAGTTCAGTGTTTTGAGAAAATGGCCACTTTGACTTTATTGTGCATGTTAAAGTTGCGAATTTTGCAGCGAACTATGAAATGTGAACTCACACACAAAATACAAACAGCATCAGGATTGTCGTAAACTTCAGTTTTAAGTCATATTTTAGTTTCACAAATTTCTTAACTCATTCATGGCCATTGCGTCTAAATGGACGCAACGCATATTGTGTCGTGTTGTTAAATTGAGTTTGCGAGTGATATAATGTTTAAATTGTCGTTGTTACAAACCAGTTTTTCGAGGTTCTTAAGGAACCAAGCTACTAACAGCTCTAGGAGCACAGTGGTACGCATTAGCTCAGTGGTTTGCCGCTTTCACACATGCAATTAGGCTTGAATTCTTTGCGCGGGTTTTACATTTGTCGCACATCGCGCGACACACATTAATTTTAGCATTACCGTGTTAACAAATGATAACTGTAGATCGTTAGTCACATCAGACATATCAGGGATTACTTATCTTCAGCGTTACTTAGCACCAGAACACCTAGATCAACCTTCGTTTGATGCAAATACTGTGAATAATAAACAGTCGAACCCATTGCTTCTTTGGTACCTACGTTACGACAACATTGCCATAAAACTGAGAGAAGAAGCCATGAATTTCCCTACTGCGCTTAATTTACTTAATGTATACGTAATATATACTATATAATATAGGTAATATAATATAACTATAATATAAGAGCACCTCTAACGGGAATATAATAAAAAAATTTAAAACGTAAATTTATCAGGTCTTTTCGGTTATATCCCCAGGCCGAAATTGGTCAATTTTAAAGATGCAAAAATAATTTTGGTATCATTCGACTAAGCTCCGCGAGCTGGTTATAAAATAGCCATTTCGACAAAATAGCCATTTCGAGGTGGATATAAAATAGACATTACGATTAGGGCAAAAATTATTTTTTTCGATATTTTTCTTTCTAAACAGTCCCTACCTCCGTGGCTCCCTAATTTTCGAAGGAAGTTTTTCTCGATAGATGCGTAATTTTATATACCATTCGAACCACCTGGACGATTAATAACAAATTTATTGATGTATCTTCAAAATTTACGAATTGCGGCTCTGTGGTATGATCCAAATAATCCATTTTATGAAACACTCCCTGTTCAATGAAGGTGTCCTTGGCAGATAGTGGCTAAAACTGTGATTTTTGCTGAACCTAACACATATTTATTCACAAGTTTTACGTTTGTAAAGTAACATTTTTAAACACAATTCCTTGCACCAGTTCTATTATACGTAATGGCAGTCTTAATACAGGTATAGCATAAAATGAATATGACAAATTCATATAGTTACCAAAAGCTCAAGGATACTGTGTAATCATTTCAGTTCACTTTACATTCAATGTCAAATTGCAACCAAAACAATCTTACACGTTACTCCACAACGCAAATACTTAATAGGTTTATTGTATTCCTCATGTGAGCACAAGATGAACAAATAGAACATTTAAATTTTGTTAATCCAAAACATTTCCTGAAATTTGATTCCTTTCAAAAACATAATTTATATAGATTTAGACTTTGGCAATTCAATGTTTTCAAGGCACGAAGTACAAAAATTTTTTCATACAAAGGCGCTTGGTGTACAATGGCATAGGTTAAATTTTTATGTGTTATTTGAAATTATTATACTTTAAGATGTACTGGGTTTCCAATAAGCTTGAACTCGACAGCTAAGAATGAGATAAGGAATTGATGATTTCAGGATAGGATAATAATTATAGTGTGGGATCATGGTTTTGTGCAAAATATATCATTAGAATGAAGCGAACAAAACCTCGGCAAACAGCTGCAAAAAGTTTATAAATTTCTTATCTGTCTTTGTCATTATTATCTTATTACTTGATTATGATGGATCTTCCAACATTTTAATATACTGGCAAAAGAAAACGAAGCACTGTGCTTTATGACTACGATTTTTGAGTGATGGCTCAATAAAAAAACAGAATCATAAAGATCTTTGCCTTCCTTCCCTGGTACATATATAAATATATAGTGACATGTGAAAATTATAAATCTAACCTGAATAGCCTATTAAAAATGAAGAACATGGGATAAAATTTGTCCCAACATTTAAACCTATAACTGTACTGTTATAATTCTTGTCGCTGCAATCATTTTCGAAACATTAACTAGCGTTCGGAGGACTATTAAAAGAGAATATTTATGTTGGGAATGAACATCGGATCAGTCTAAACAATAATTTGTTTAGTGTTTTAAGGCAGTTGTAGATTGTGCTACGGTATGATAGTGATTTTAACGTTTAAAATAAATGGATGCAGAAAAACAATAAAGTTTATTGAAAACGGCCTATTCAAAATTCATAATATATTTACATGTTGCCAATTTTTGATACCTTCCTGACCAGACAATATTCAACAACATATTTTCTGTCATCTAAATTTTGGCATATTTTGTAAGTTTTGTATTTGGCGTCTTTTTTCCTCATATCGTGAAAGATCAGTTATCAGACACCAGAAAAGGTACACGAATACAATTTCTAACAGGTATTAACTGTTTGCTAGTACATTTTCTCCGAAGCAAACTCAGAAATTTGCAATTTTAATTTCGTTTTTTTAAATAAATAGCGAAAATACGATGTTTCGTTCTAGGGTTTTGACCGAGTTAGTGTAATTTCACGTTCAAATATCTACCATTTCCGCTTGTAACAGAGTACTAATATTTATGGTTGCGATAGTTCGGCAGCACTGCAGTATATACTCGAAAGTTAAGGATTCACAAAGGTTTTATTGGAAGAACCAAAATTGAGTTGTTGGTAAGTAATGCCCAGACTGTTAGTAGTATCATTTGATAAAAAAGTTTCAAATTTTAATGACACATTAACGGTAGTCACAATATCTACTGCAGAACATGAACTTGAAGAAATTTTGCTTTAATCATTGCAAATTCTAACTATTTGTACAGGCAAGTAATCCGCTTATTCAAGGAGAAGGAAGAACCATGTTTAAATTTAGGTTCATCCTTCAAATATAATATTATGTGCTAGACCTTACAGGATTCTAACTCTACAACTGCGTGTATTGTGGACTTAAATGCCATATAGTAAACAAAACAACAGTCTAGCTGGCATTAACAAGTTTTAATATCCATGCACCGATACCAACTATTAGCACAACCTGTAAAGATTAATAAAAAGTGATACCGTTCATAGGATAATCTATTTTGCGTGTATCAGTTCTCTGTAAAATATCAGAGTGTTTTTGGCCGTTTCGTTCAAAAAATATGCAGGTCGTTTTATCTGCGGGATATACACCCATGAACGAATGCTTCACTTTGTATCTATCAAAGTTCAGTTTTGTAAAAATATTATATTTGTGTTTAGCTACCTTCATTTTAAAACATACTTAAATAGTTATTGATAGTATTGCACATTTTGGGTAAAGCCAACAATGCTTATAATATCAAGTTGAGCTATAACTATTACACCTGGTTAGAAGAATATTTCGCCATACAAAGCAAACGATCGAAGTACAATAGCCGTTCCAATAGCTGCCACGATAAGTAGTATAGCCGTGGTGCATATTGCTATAATTTGGCTACCGTACGTATTCATTAAGATATCAACCAAGTTTCCCCTGCAATTTTGAAGGTAAATCAGGTTTTTCCATTTCGATTCTTTTGCTGAAATAATACAAACATGATTGTTTTTTTGTAATGATACATCTACTCTTGGGGCATGCTTAACGCAGAAAATCTTGTCTGCTAGAGGTTATCGCTCGAGTTGTAGAAAAACTGAATTAATATAAGAGACATAAAAGCATAGCTTAGAAAAAAAGGCAAAAAGAGTGATCATGCATTTGAAGCAATGCAATCATGTCATCTCTTGCAGCAACTCATTAAAAATTTGGATAAAATTTTGATACTATATTGGCACATTCATGCCTTTAAGGTCAACCGTTTCAACAGCGTTTTGTTTGCACCTCAAACGGGCTTGAAATTCACGTCTTTCTTCTCTAGCCCACTACCTTATACTGTTTTCAATTACGATGCCACCCTCTTTGAAGCCACATCTAATTTTTTTAATTTAATGAAACGGATGTTTGAAATTTACTAAATTGGATATTTCAGCTCTTTAAAAGAAATACATGAATAGTTCTATTTTTATAGGTTCGTATATGAATTGTAATATTGATAGACTATAATATGGCTCTTATATTATGCAACACGTTTGTGACCGGTTTTTTGCGGTCTGGTAATCTCAGTATTGAATACTATTAAAACAAATATTTCCTAAAAATTTAGCCGTGAATGTAAGAGCATATTATTCGTAATATTAAGGAAAGATTTGTATTGGGAAATTCTAGGATTTATCTTCATATATAGGTATCGATGTAGCATCAGCTGAGGGGGCGAGACTGTCGGCAGAAGGTCGTCGGATTAGGAGTTGGAGGCCCTCACGGGTGGTACGAGGTAGACCTCCTCCCTCCGACATTTTTGCCCAAATTTGCCAATGTAAACCCAGTTTTTGGTCAGTATTGCTAAGATTTTTGCTCCCATGCGGTAGGCGCCGGGAATGGGAACAGGAAGGGGATGAGGAGGCTTCAGGGGTAAATATAGCTTGCGGGTTCGAACTTCAGGAGGATAGTCTCCCACTCCCTTTCGACACATATGATATATTTCCTAATTATACTCAAAATACTTTCCGTGAAATTTGTAAAATTCACATAATTTCAGGTATGACAGGTGAGTATTACATTTGTCGAAAAGGTTGACCTTGGTGATTCTATATCAAAACAACACCATTAATATTGAAAATTGCTTTAGAATCACGTCGATTACTTTACGTTTATCATAAATGTTATTCAATACTTTCTATAATGGCAAATATTAAATGTGATTAAGGATTATGAATATACATCCCACTACTATGAACCGAAGAAACGCTGGAAAGTTTTTATCATAACCAATAAAACGACAACTGGATTTTTTAGGTTTTCCAAATGATTAATGTTGAACCTCCCCTTCCAACAGCGCTTTACTTGTTTAATAATTTAAATTTCATTTTTTTTTCAGTGACCACTGAATTATGCAATTATAGTAGAGGAAATAGAAAAATAAGTAGGAAGTGATGTCTCAGCGAAACATCAATTTTTTCACATAAGTAATTCCTCCAACTATATAGAATTTATACTTAATAGGCTCCTCCTATTGAGTATATATAAATGAATCGCGGCGCGATATAAGCAATATAAACCCTAACTCGAACCTATAAATTTCCGTGTTACTTTCGCAACACAGTCGGATTCAATTTCATTAATATTTCTTTCCACTACACGGAAGTTTGAATATTATAGCTGCCTAAACTTAGATATCTCAACAATGAAAACGCTTAACTGTTATTGTCAACCAGTCATTCTTATAATTAGACACTTTTGTGTGTTTGATGGTCACAAGCATTTATTGGAAATCAAATACCCCAAAAAACTGCATTGTAATGATCCATCGGTTGAACACAGAGTACTGGAACTTTTGAATTCTAATAAAACACAAGAAAATGGATTCAATAGGGTCCACGATTTTAAAGTAACTTTAGACCACAAATTTACAAAGAGAGCTAGTAGTTTATAGAGAAAAACCAGTTTAAAAAATAAAATACGATATGTGACCGGTATCGTTGTGTAGGTTACTTCTGTAGTATAATTTTAGTTATCCCTAGGTATGCACTACAAAAATTGCCTAATATTAAGTAGGTACTATGTTCCGTAACTTATGGAAAAGAATCTTTAATGTTAAGTACTATATTCCTTAACATTAAAAAATATATTCCTAAACTGTACTAAAATGTTTTCCTAAAATAGCGAACTGTAGAAGAAAAGGAGTTTTTTTAATATTAAGGAAAATTTTTCTTATGTGGGAAACTTTGTGTTGAATATCAAGAATATTACTTGTCCTTAATATTAAGAGATATTCTTCATTGCATAGGTTTAAGAAATTTAGACCTTACTATTTAGGAATAAAATTTTTAATAATCAGTACAAATACTAACTGTGTGAGAACCCTAAATTTAAAATCGTTTAATTAGCGTCCTTCGAGCAACAAACTTGTGGTTTCTTTTATATATTACATAACATCCTCATATTTGCCTTCACGATGTAAATCTGCTTGCAACGTATACGTAAATTATTTACATAATGGTAGCTACTAGCTACCGCTACTAATCCTTTTAGCAATTTCCCAAATTCCTGGGCTATCTGTGCGAACCCACCCGGCGTCCATTTGTACCTAAACCCATAAGTTTCTGTCACATTGCACGATCGTAGCTTGCAGCAGGACTTTGGAACCACTTCCACTGTGTCGTTATCTGCTCGTCCGTAGTTCTAAATCCAAAATTAGATGACATAGCTAGTACTTGGTATTTTCATATGTTTTGATATATATTTCTTGCCGAACGATTTTTTGTGTTTACAATAGCTTTGGAAATATTGGTATTTATTAAAGTGTTTTATAAGTCAATTTTATAAGAAAATTTGTATAAATATTTGACGACATAGTTGTGCATCGGAAGTACATTTTGCAAATGAAAAAACATACATGTATATTTTAGCAATGTAAACATACCAATATCAAACCTATGCGATATATGATACTAGCAGCTTTCCAGCAACACTTATTAACATCTGGAAGCTGAAAAAATACGAAAGTGATATTTAGTAAAAAGCTTAAGGTCTATTTCTTTTCTCTATTACAACATCCTGAGAGACGTATTTTAAACTCAACATAAAGACACTGTTTGTTGCATAAACCTAAAAAAATTTTAATTTTTATTTATAAATTTGAGATACAGAAAACGTTTTCTAGGAAACGCATGGTTCTTCATCATTAAGCAGGCATTAAATTTTAATCGCGTAAATGTACATATGTTTTGCCGGTTACATAAAAAACCACCTACTCTATGGCTCTTGTATCGTGGCAAGTAGGTTTTTGGCAGCTGCTTTGCTGCGGTATTGCGTACTATATATACATCGTATGAGTGAAATAAATATTTATACTAATCGTCCATCACATTTTCTTGGGAATGTTCCCTGCTATTCGTTTAACAATGTTTTCCAAGATTACGACAACGCAATGTGTTAATAATTGATTACTCGCATAATTTTTATCTCAGGCGTTGCCGCTGAAGGACACTTTAAGAACAATTATAACTGATATATTATTTCAGTCTGGAAGAAAATTACTGCGCGTCACATAAAGTTTTGATATTATTGAAGGACTATTCCTACGCATACACTATCCTAACACGGTGACATGTTTAACAAGTAATAGTTGTAGCACAGCCATTGTGGGCTAATTGATTTGTACGGACGGTTGTGACGATTTCAGACGAGTGCGTTAGCACGAGTTTAAACGAGTTAAATTACACAACCGTGCGTACAAATCACTTGACGCACGCCTGGCTGTGCTACAACAGACTTGTAATACAGCTAATTTAGCTAAATGAGCGTTAAACATTTTGATGCACGACTTTAACTATATAAGCTGTGTACAAGTGTTTATATATTATGTAACAACAGCAATAACAATAATTTTACTAACTGTACTACAGTAATGCAGCAATGTAATGCTAACGTTATTCAAACCAGCTTATTCGTTTCATACAATAGCTAGGAACTGGTTTGCGGAAAGTAGTTGAAAGATCGAAAAATATACTTAGAGTAGAAACTGAATTATAAAATAAGAAAAAGCGATTCTCTGCCCTGGTTTGCATATGTGGTTACAGACTGTATAAATACTGTGGTAACGGTGGATAAACAACACAGTCTTCATTTCCTGTCATTAATTGTTCTCGAGTCTGCTGACTGCTGTTTGCCTGATATTTACCATTAATGTCACCTTATAAATGTTGTTACAGTTTATTTCAAGTAAACAACTTGTTTTTTATTGTTTCCCCTACCTACCACTGACACGCACGCTACTATCCCGACCCGACACGATCCGATAACCGGCTATCAATAAATTGGAACTATTTTGTGACTATATGGATCGTCTTCGACATCAGGGTCTACAAAGATCAAAAACCAGGCGGCTTCGTTCCGACCTAATACTTGCGCACAAAATGGTCCACAAATTTGTCGCTTACGATCACAGCCGACTATTCACGCTGTCGACCCACCGTACTCTTAGTCAAAACAGTTACAAACTTGTACCTCTTTCAACACCACGCCTTTTATGTCGCCAGCAATTTTATTCTGAAAGTGTCAATTTGTGGAATTCTCTGCCCGACTCGGTGGTAACCTCTCCTACAACCGCTATTTTTAAGTCGGGCCTTCACGAATCGGGATCAGTGCCATCGCTTTAACGTTGTGCTGTTTTTGCTTTATTTATTACAGCTGAAACCGGCATTTCACATTCATTTTCGACCAAACAAGCCGATTGTTGTTATCGGCTCTATGCTTCCGGCCCAGCGGTAATCACATTACGAACGTTGCGTGTCGATAATCACACGAGGTCGGGAGACCGGTACGAATAACATGTACGAGTAATTATGCCGTGTGAGGGTTATCTATCAGTGTCATATCGACCACTGCCAGGTTGCACGGTCAGTGGCGAGGCCATGACCATATCGCAATCACATCGACTACAGGTGCTGCAGCTGCTTCGAGAATATGCCGTTTCAGCATTAGGTGACAGAATTTATTAATTAATGCGGTTATTCCAAAACTAATATTAGATAGCCTTAGGCATACCCGACCCTGCTCAAACCCAACCAATTTCAACCCTACCGGACCCGGTTGAGCTACCTAGCTCTTACTTGAAATGATAGAACATTGCTGCAGCGACGCATAATTTGGGTATTTGAGCGGCTATTATTACAATTCATAAACCACACCTGAGTACGAGTTTAGCACACCAGTGCTGTTATTCATGATTATGTGGCTACAGTGCTGGAATAAGAGATACTGGTTGCTGTGTAAGTGTGCATAGATTGTTTGGCGTGGTGAGGACGAGTTTCTCTGAGCGTAGGGATAGTCGGGTGAGTGGATGTAGTCGGGGGGGCCTTATATATCGAAATTATAAGGGACTCACTTTGTCCGCATATTGCTAAAAATTTTCCCCAATTTTAAATTTATATAAATTTTTTGCTAATATATATGTGCTAATTTTTGCCATATTTCTACAAGTTTTGTTGATTTTTACTAAATTAAATTTTCCACGCGCACTCCATGCGCATTAGCAGTGCCCCCAGGGGCATGGGGTTAAAACGCTCCCTATCTCCCTTATGGAGTCCTATGCGACAGCCCAAACTGTTCTTTATACTTTCCTTTTCGAATGACAAGGGTATTTTGTACGACCTTAAACAAAATTTTGCCGCAACAGCAGATAAATCTGGATCATCTTAGTACCGAAACTCGTACATTTTGCAATTACGCTATTTGAGTTCTATTGCTCAACTCCTTATATATTGAATCTCTCAAGCCGAGCGAAAAACGCCCGTACAAACGCACACCGCGCGACTATCTCGGTAAGCAACTCGCTACGCGATGTATATACTCTGTGACAAATGTGTCACTTTACGAACGAAACAGTTAAACTTTTTTGAATCCGTTAAACGGATTCAATTAATGTGCATTTGGTATAACGTTGGGCAAACTTTTTCCGCAGCGACGGATTGAACTGAATCGTGTTAGCGTGAGCTTGGTACGTCAGCCGCTCAACTATTTTGGAACTGTTGCTCGGTTTCCTTCGTAATCTCACAGAACGAGCGAATAGCAACGAACTTACAAACGCACAAACGCACTGAAGACAACAAATTTGATCAGTGCATAGCGTCGCAATGCACGCCGTTTACAAACGTGTGACTCTACGAGGTGAAAAGATTAAATAGAATCTATTAAAACAATTCTCAATCCGAATGTCTAAAATGAAAACGCGGCACTTCAAACACAGATCGCCAACACAAAGCCATGATGACGATGAGTTGGATTAATGTATTTTAAGGTAAATCTTATCAATCAATGTCTACTTTTTATGAACATTATGGAGGATATTTGAATAACATACGCCTGAAGGCAATTGAGAAACCACCTGAAGACGCTACTCATCTCGAACCTACGAAAACTATTGTTTGGGCATCAAGGTCAACAGCTAGACCCATATTCGAATACATACACGAGTTGGGTAGAATTTATTAAATAACACCGGGCTGAACAAGCATTATTAACACCACTTTATGTAGAGCGAGACAAAAGTCAAAAACAATTTTATATCGTGACGGCTATGACAATAAGTGATTTGACTATAGGTGATTTGTAAATTTGGTATCAAATCCTTTACCTTTACCCTCAGGTCCTTTACCTGTATCGCTCCCCATTGTGTAGATTCTAACCAAAATAGAGTTACAGAATACGCGCCACTTGGAGATTGCTCACTTTTATTAACATGATATCCACAGCATCCTCCTTGCTGAGCTGCATCCACTAAAATAGTCTCATTCACCCGTCATAACATTCCAAACGTAACGTTTAAATATGCAGTTATTTGAGATTTATGTAAAACTTTTATAATTTATAAAACATAAATAGCAATATTGATATCAGTCAAAGTGTTTTAGTTCCAACAGTCAACCTCATAGCAAGCATGTGACAATCTCTAAAACTTTCTGGCAATAAACTATTTTCGCTAAATACCATGTATTTTCATAGAACTGTCAAATCGTTGTAAACGAAACTTTCAACTGCTGTAACAAAACAATTCATTAAAAAATAAGAAATACACCGTGATATATTTAACAAGGTTCCTGTAGTATCAATAAATCAATCACAAGGAAAAAATACTATCAACCGATAAGATGCTCCCCGGCGACCGTTGGGATATCATTGAAGTAATTTGTTGGTATTATTTCAGTTAATACAATTGCTAAAAAGAGGTTTGAAACACTACAGATACTCCTGTCTTAATACCTTGACGCGTGTTGTAAATAAATAAAATCAATAACCTGGCCAATACGACAATAATACAACAGAAAGCTAACTACCCGAACTTTACCGGTACAGCCAGCTAAACCGTTAGCAAACTACGTTTGGAAAGACAATTTGGATCATTCTTTGTATCCTAGCCCATGAGGCTTTCTAGTTTATTCAGCTACAAAATAATCATAAATACGGCTGTTTACTACAGGAGTTGTTTAGTTTACTCAAAACTTACACAGTAGCGGAGGAACAATTAATGGTTGCTACTATATAGGGTAAGCCCACTGGTTATTGAACATGCGTTTACCAAGCGATGTGCTTACAAGGATTTATGAAACTGAAAAATATTGAAGCATAGAAATTGACCCACGGCTTCAAGAAGTTTCAGTTGCAAGCTATCATTGTTTTTCCTGTTTGTACCTTGGAACGGTAAGCCGAAGGGATAGTGGATCACCGGAGTTTACACGATTGAACCAATGAAACAGTTATAGTTAGATCTATAGAAAATCTATTTTTGCATTTTTATCTATAGGTTTTAAGTCAATATACTTTTAATCCAACAATTTTAGCATTTCAAAGTTATTAAATTAGAGTTATAAAATTATTGTTGCAAAAATCTGAACTAAATTACACAGACGTTTCCTAAGCTATAAGATAACAACATAATTTTATGCGACACTTTCTTAAGTAAGTGAGTGTCCTGTCCTTAGGTATGATAATTAAAGAACACTATGTGTTACGATAATTTGATTCAAAGCACACCCACTAATGCATAGGTTTCAAAGGATCTTCGGGTTCACGCAGTCAGTCGTATCGCCAGGGGATGGGGCGTGGGCCAGGGGAGTATCCAGAAGTTTTCACCGGTCTTCCGAATTTTTACTCATAAGCTCTATGACAGCAAATACAAATCGGCCCGGACAATACCAAGGCGCAGACCAAAAAGAGCAAGGGGTGATATTTGCCATGACTATCACTTGGGAGCCTTATTTATCCTCTGGAGGAGCTATAGAAGGTACATGATTACCCTTGACAGACGATATAAATTTATGGCCACCTTTAGATTTTTGAGCTAATTCATGCAACACTATGACAAGTTAGTTCGTTGACAATGAACCTAATTTAGGGTGATTTTGGCCTGAAAATGGATATCGTGTAACAGTTGTGGAAACACCAGTAGAGTCACACGCAAGAGTGTATATTAGATTATATAGAGGCCATTAATCACATCTAACAGGATACATTTACTAACAACCGCCAATCCCAAGTTACAGTTGTTTACATAAAATTTTGCTGGTTTACCTATTTAACACGGTAGTTAACCGATAAACTAGCTATGCAATTAATTCCGACAAGGCATACTATTTCCAAGAAATTTATAAAGTCGAAATATTATTTTAATAAATTGCGTTAATATGGAGCAACGTAAATTGTGTTAATGCTTTAATTGTCCATAAAGGCTATGAACACGCTTAAGATTGTAACATCGAAAATATATTAAATTGTGCGTACAAATGCGTCTTTGCTTTCGTAACCGCCTTTAATCTAACTAACGCATTAGACAGGGTTTGGCATGGAGGTAATTCAATTTATCTCAATATAAAGCGTTAAAATTTTCGAGATCATTGGAAAAAGCAGAAAATTCAAACTATTCTTTTATTGTAGCTAAATTTTGCATTTCCACCATTTTGTCCAGATAAAATTTTACTGCACAGCTCATATAATTTTTCTATGACTCTACCCAAAATCTAAATTAAAATTACGGCCATGAATGAGTTTCAAGTTTTGAAAATGCATGTACAAAGTAGGACTAAGTTACTGGTTTTTGGAGCTTTCACATAAAACTACGACAAATTACCAAACAGCGCAGGAAATGCTTTCATTACATACATTTTTATAGAACAGGCTTCCTCTGGGTAAGATAATTTTGATTCATACTATATTTTCCTTAGGGTTTTCGCAATTTGTCTCATTTTCGGAGTTTTGATGTTTAGCTTCTTGCCACGCATCTCATCATTTAGGCATAAACAGATGATGGCCTCTTACAAACTGCAGGTAAATCAAGCATGATGGAAAAACACCAAGCAAAGCGAAGAAGCTGGAACTGTAACAAAGACACATGACATATACATAATTTTTTGACTCGTCGCTACTTTTTTGGCAAAACTGAAAAAAATTTAAAGCCACAAGTGACGCCGTTTACGTCTTTATAATAGGCGGCGTGGACAGACGTGATAAATATAGCGAGCTTAAATCTACTAATTTTTAATCTGTGAATTTTTACTGATATCAAATTTGTCTGCCAGGTTTAAAGAAATAAAACGCAGAGACAGAGCGTAGACAGGTAGTAAGTAGCATATAGAACATTTTTTAAAATTGTTATTTTTGGCTGTTGTAATAGGCACAATTCTAATTGATTTTGCTAACGCTTGGGCTCCTTCGAAAGTTGGGTTCTTTGCTCGGTAAAATCCTAAAAGTTATTTATAGCATATCCACTAAAAGAATAACTTGGTGCATTAAAATGGCTCAATCATTGAACTTTTAACTGAGATTTTTTGAAGAACGACTTAATTTCAAACAAATATAATTGTGAATATTTCAGGTATGACCACCTTCAAAAGTATATATTCTATAAAAAAGTTTTTACGCTAGTGTAAATAAAACAAACGAAAAACAGGAGAATCTGCAAAATTTTACGGTATTTTATGCAGTTTTAGCTGCGCTGCGCCAATTTCTGATCAGCCTAATACACTTGCCACAGTACTGTACTACATCAGTACTTAATATCAAGTATAAAATAACGTTTAAAAAGATAACGTCGTTTGTCTCATAACTTGCATATGAGTCGAATAGACATTCGGCATCATCAGATTGCGCTTGACGTCAAACGAATGGACATTCGCATCATCATATTGCACCTGTTGTCAAACGAATCGACATGCCGGCATCATCAGATTGCGCCCGTTGTCAAACGAATGGACATGCTGGCATCATCAGATAGCGCCTTATGTCAAACGAGTTGATACACCGGCTTCATCTGATTGCACCCGATGTCAAACGAATAGACATTCGGCATCATCAGACCGCGCTCGATGTCAAACGAATGGACATTCGGCATCATCAGATTGCACCTGTTGTCAAACGAATCGACATGCCGGCATCATCAGATTGCGCCCGTTGTCAAACGAATGGACATGCTGGCATCATCAGATTGCGCCTTATGTCAAACGAGTTGATACACCGGCATCATCTGATTGCACCCGATGTCAAACGAATAGACATTCGGCATCATCAGATCGCGTCCGATGTCAAACGAATGGACATTCGGCATCATCAGGTTGCACCCGATATCAAACGAATGACATGCGGCATCATCAGATCGCGCCCGATGTCAAACGCATGGGCATTGTGCATAATCATATTGCTCCCATTGTCAAACGAATGGACATGCCGGCATCATCAGATTGCACCCGATGTCAAAGGAGTTGACATGCCGGCATCATCTGATTGCACCCGATATCAAACGTATGGACATTGGGCATCATCGGATTTTCGGATTGCACCCGATGTCAAACAAATGGACAAGCCGGCATAATCAGATCGCGCCCGATGTCAAACGATTGGACATTCGGCATCATTAGATTGCGCCTGTTGTCAAACAAATGGACATGCCGCGATTATCAGATTGCGCGCGATATCAAACGAATAGACATTCGACATCATCAGATTGCGCCCGTTGTCAAACGAATGGACATGCCGACATCATCAGATTGCGCCCGATGTCAAACGAGATGACATGCCGGCATCATCTGATTTCACACGATGTCAAACGAATAGACATGCCGGCATGATAAGATTGCGCCTGTTATCAAACCAATCGACATGCCGGCATCATCACATTGAGCCCGATATCAAACGAATGGACATGCGGGCATCATCTGATCGCGCCCGCTGTCACACGAATGGACATGCCGGCATCATCAGATTGTGCCCCACGTCAAACGAATGGACATGCCGGGATCATCTGACACCTGTAACGTTTGGGCATCATTAATTAAAAATAGTAATAAATAATAAACGGTTTAAGGACGTACTGATACGATCGATGAAGTCGGGCAATATTTCGGTGCCATAAAATTCAACAAGATATCTTCTAATTACTTGATGTAGCTCTGGATTGATCTGTCAAAATATAGACATACAATGACTATTACAGGTTACGGTTCATCAACGATAACTATTACCGAATATACAAGTAAACGCAGAGATTTATTACACACTGGGCATATTGCGCGAAAAGCTGTTGTTTTTGCATATGTATGCTAAATCCAAGTGAAAGCGCAGGAATTTGAAAGTCATTCGAAGTCCGTATTCGTTATCAATTTTGCAGAAAATTTAGAAACGTGAAGTACCAGATATTTAATTTCCTGAAATTGCATTGTAACAACGGCTTGACAAAAATACTGCCACATGCCGTCGTGCAAACACGCTCAAATCGTATAATGGTAATTTATACCTTCGAAACTTCAGCAAAAAATGAAAATAGAAATTAAAATTCTTAAAGCAATATATATGTACGTGGCACAGTATGTTGCGCATGAATATCGACATTTAGTTCTGGTTCTATAACACCACTGAAACAAAAGCGTTAAATTCTCGCGCCCAAATTTTTTATAAATTAATTACTTAGCTAGTAATTGTGTACTTAATAATATATCTGATAACTTAGGTAATTTTACTACAGCGTCAATTGAGCAACGCGCTAGTATAACTGTTGTTTGTTTTAAACATTAGATTGGATTGCATATATGGGGCTTCATGGCAGGTATACTTATTTGAAACTATCTACGGTCGAACAGTAGTTGTCTAGTGAATAAACAATCCAATTTTTAGACAAAAATTAACTTGTATTTTACTGTAAGCTAGTAGCACCGAACTCACGCGGCGTAAAGACGGACAGTTCGTATGATCTTAGCTGTCAATCCACATCAGCGATGTATTTCTAGCATAGTTCTGCTATTTTATGAAAAATGTTTACAAATATGTCAATTTGAATCCGAAACATAGAAATCTAAATATTGTATTACTTTATAGCACCATCTCACAGCGTATGCTGATGTCGCCCTAAAATCTTCGGTGATTATTGTTATATATTACACATTTTTGAAATACGGACTTTTTTAGTGGCAAGACATTATATCGTTAAAAAGAATAGAGCAGTACGGGGTTCGGAAGCAGTGTTCCCCGACTTCGAGCTATGCGTAGTGTAAGACTTCTATAAGATGTGAACTAGCTGAGCTTAATGGGTTTGTATATCGAAAACAGCATAGCATACTGTGCTTCTACCAATAAAAGCTAAATAAATCAAAACTTGGTTAAATTTGGTTGTCCTAATTTGCTTAAATTTTATAACCTATTATGTATGTCCTCAAACTATAATTGGCTGTTACTTGAAATTGTACTTCCAATAAATTAAATATATATAGAAATATAATAAATTAATCACTGAAAAAATTTACCGCAGAAGAATATCTATCGTATAAAATAGCCGTAGCACCGGTAGCCGCAAGAAGTCCGACAAGCGTAAACGCAAAACATGCAAGCTGCTCGGGAAGAAGCCAATATGCGCCGGCAAAACCACAAAGATTGATTTTTAACGATATCAGCGACAAAGCCATAATTGCGTACAACGGAATCATATCTCGATCGTAATCCGTAATATGGAATTTGCTGATTATAACAGATTCAGTTTCGTAGACTGCTTTTAACTGAAATACACAAAATTTTAAATGCCCAGATTCGTGTTTTTGACTGCGTCATTATACAAATCTTCCCTATTAAAATTACATGCAATATTTTTTATCCTATCATGATTATTTTCTTTCGAAAATTTAGGAATAGTCTGACAGGTTTTGGACACCTCCTGTATGAGTCTTATCTCCCTCCAATTCAAAACCTAAATTTCTAACCATATTTCTCATTGTCCTTAAAACGTTCTCTCAAAATTTGGCAGCAGTTTGGAGTGGCGGTAATGCAACGTATAAGCTTACTATGCTAGATCCGTTGAGTTAGCTGATAGGCACGCTTTAAATTTAAAATATACCTATATATTAATACATATACTTAATATTCACACAAATCTTACTCCAAATTTTCCTTTTTGGGACTAAATTCAAAAACTAATGGACAGAAACTAACCTTCTGCCAAAACGGGTAAGGTTAGTCCCTTCCACCTTTGGTCAGTTAACCCCTGTTACGAACGGCTGCTGTTGCCATTGCTTCCCCAGGAAAGAGTCAGGCTCGTTACCAACAATGGCTGGAGTCAAAACGCTTTATCCCCGGGACCTGGTTTTTTATAGAGAGAAGCCTTCAATTAATCCTTGGTATTTCCTACGGTGTCTCTACGCTATGTCCGGTCTGATCGGAACCGATCCGAATCAGAAGTTTGTTTCATATAATGTGCACGTTATCCGATCCGAATCCGACGTGACACCGTATGCACAATTTATAGGACCAAATCGGACGAAATAGGGTAAAAATTAAATGCATAGAAATATTCACACCTTATGATAGGTACAGAGTTTTAGACGTGCCAAATCGGATCGGATGCAATATGAACGCTAAGAAGGGCCCGTTCCTCTGCTCTCCTACACCTTACCCTCAAACCCGTTATTTTAAATAAAATGCTTTTAAGCCGCTGTATTGTTGTACGCTTCTTTTTCTCTGCAATGTGTGGAGTACGCGGGTTTTCAAACCGCCGTGCTGCTCTGTTCTGTTTTTACCTGTTTCCTTTGACGCCTAGTTTGCATTACTAACATCAAGTAATGCCGGAAATTTAAGCCGGGATTACTCTTTTACTTTGTTTTGCCGCTGTTTTTCTCACCATTACATACAAAATATTTATTATAATATATATACATATATAAATATATACATACACTCGCAGCAGGGTTTTTGTTCGCTAGCAGCTCGCAGATTACGGTGGTGCTTTGATGCTTCCAATGCTATGTTTCGTTTTAACTGGCTCTGCGATCATTGGTTGTTAGCCAAACAAGTTTAAACTTGCTGCCTCACTAACTAATCCGCATTCATTACTTATTATGCTATGATAGATTTGTTTCCCGTAAAGTCATTATGCGTCGTTCAAAGACAAATGTGTGCACTTACTCGACATGGTCAGCATATACACACGTGTGTGTGGGAATATTACATTCGATAGTATGTAACAACCTTCGTAAGCAGTTACGCAATGCAGGTTCTGCGTAACAACCTTGGTGCGCTGTTACGCATAAGCGCTTGTATGTAACAACATTGCTAGTGTTGTTACGTGACTCGCAGATTTATAACAAAAATCGAATGTTGTTACGAATAGCCTTAACATGCATACTCAAAGTCCGAGGTGTCAGGGGCTGGTAGTCGTGCGCTTATTGCTAACTAAATTCAAGACAACCTGTATGCCTATTATATTGTTCGTTCGCTTTGCATGCAACTGATGGATCCGTACAGTAGATCGCCTGCTCCGAAGTAGCTTGACTTGTCAGCATTACTAGCAACCGAGCTATTTGGGCTTACTTCCCTTGCACCGTATTCAGCACCTATTTTATTTACCCGAAATGTTTAAAGCTGGAACAATTTTATCGAAATCGAAATACAGGTTACTCCTCGAAAATACCAGCTATAGCGCTTAGCGTGCCACCACTTGAAGTGATTCTAGGATTCAAAATTTGATGACTGCATTTATAAATGCAATGTTAAGTCACAGCTTTAAACGGAGTATGGATTAAATATAAGGCATTATTGTTAATGTAAAATAAATATACAAAATTATATATGCGAACTGTGAGGTTGAGAACATACGTCAGGACACTTTAATTAGATTACTATTTTGTAACATCAGTGTGCATTTTATTATTATCGCTTGCGTCAATTATGACGGTTAATAGTGCTGTAGAGGGGTAGGAATTAATCTGGACCAAAAATTAGTTTAATTTGGACCAAAATTTTGCAAGTCAATCACCCACACTTCATCTGTCGCTTTAAGTATAATTAATTAGATAGTAATTACTATAAGTGACAGTTCATTAATCACGAACGCTTTTAGACGTTTTAAACTCGTTGCATCACAACAACGTGTTTCATTCACCTGCGCTGCATAACAATGTCTTGTTTCATTCAGATATTTCGAGGTACAGAGATTGAGGCTCGCCGTAAACTAAAGCAAAATGATGTGATAGCTCGTGGAAAACCTAATTCGGATACCAGGTATTATCGCTGTCGTCAACACAGAGACTACCCATCCTGTAAATATACGATGAAATCCGTTACCGATGGTGAATTACTAATTTTATTCGAAAAGGGCCAACATCAGCATGATGGCAACGCACCGGCCAAAACTGGCATTGCTACTGAAATTCGTCAACGTGTTAAGCTTTATGCTACATCAGGGTGTGGACTGCAGCAAATACGGAGGACGCTTGCCGCAGAAGGTTTCGCTGTTCCATCGACATCTCAACTCCGAAATGCGACCGCCTACGATCGACGCACAGCATCAGATTTACCTGCGAGTATAGATGCTTTTGACGTAAGGGGTTGGTGCCTTCAGCGAGCTGCAGTTACATTTGTGGTATTAAGGCAATATATTTTGGATTGGTGATTCCAAACTTAATGAACGAGAAACGAAAGCCCGGCCGCCCTAAGGCAGTTGGCAGTGCATTTCAAAAGCAGTGATCTCTCGGTGAGTATAACAGCATATTTAATTGTGTACATGCAATTACGACAAGAGGTGTGACCTACTTGAGCAAATATTTATATAAATAATTGAAGTTACACTTTTATTTTGGTTCAAATTCAGCCGTATTTTGGTCCAAATTAATATTTTCTCGCTGTAGAGCAACACTTTGTATAGTTCATTTACTCACCTCAGTGTCGAATTATTTTGCAACCGCGACTCTATCCACATCTTACAATTGCATGTCCCGTATACAATGAAATTTTTACGAATTAACGATACATTAACAGGTTATGGTGTATTTGTATTATTTCCACAGTGCGCTGAACACCCACAACAACATCTTGTGTACTACAGCTTTATAGATATCATTTCATTAAACTTCGCGCTGATTGCTTTCGCAGTAGATTAAGAATTTTCACCAACAAGGAAAGGCGACAATATAATTTAGTTTTCAAATCATTGATGAAATGCTAACCTGCATGCCTATCTTCTGTAATTTAGCAAGAAAATATGCGAATTCACAGAATTTCATAAACTGGAATGTGATCGCTTGTGTAACAATTGTAAAAACATGCATTTAAATATACATTTACATATTGTAAAATGTACTATACATTGCTATATATGTTACTATTACAGCTGGCCTGTCCACAGTCCTCCGAAAAGTTGGGGTGGGGAAACTTCGGGGCCCCATGTTCATTCTCGGCGGAAATTTCAAAGTGGAGCAAGAATAAATTTTGCTTAAAAATACTAAATATTTCTATATTTTAATCTTCCTTTACCGTTGTGCCAGTATTTTCAGGCTATAAAACGCCATTTTAGCATTATAAATAGTTGTAAATAGTTTTTAAAAACAATTTGCAAACAAAAAATATACATTTGCACACAATCATTTTTTTTATTTAGTTGAACATGACGTTTCGGCCGAGTGAGAGGACGGACATTGGGGAAAATCCAATGAATATGAGGGATCTAAAAAGTGGGAGGTGGGAATGGATGTTGAGGTCCGTAACCCCGACGCCAACCCGTGTGAAGGCGAAAATCGAAATTAATCGCCCAAGACACGGCTGCCATCCTCTATCCTATAGGACCTCGGACTTTGAGTATGTATGGTTAAGACTATTCGTAACAACATTCGTTTGTTGTTATGAATGCGCGAATGCATGTAACAGCATTAGGAAATAGTTTTGAACGGAATTGGGTAAGCCATCTATTTGGTAACTATCTTTTTGGAGGTTTGTAGGCCTGGCTATTGCTTGGGTTTCGATCGGAGGACTCTGTACGGGCTTGGTCTTTCCACCTTCCGTAATGTTTTTTCTACCGCCCGTCGACGGAGCATTGTACCTACAAGGCTGCTCGATCGAAAAAAGACGCGGCGTGTCACATTTCTTAGCGTGAGGCAACATTAACGAGCCTTGCTTTAGTGTGACGACACCTCACTTAGGCGTATACTGGTTACGTTCGTAAGCTGAGGTAATTTGCGCTTGGATAGCGACGCGCATCCTCCGCAAAAAATCCACTTTTTATTCGGTCTCACGTGGTTTAGCCAACGTTGCTGCTTCCCCTAATTGTTTTTTAACCTTGTGAGGTATAACTAAAAGGTAAAATTGCTAACTGTGTTGCGTAGGTTGGAGAAGCTTTGCTTTAAATACAGCAAAATCTTCCTGTGCTGACTACGAAGTGTTTAACATTTAGCTAATAACATTACTCAGTATATTGGAATGCAATCATGATTACTTTAGACATTTTTAGTAAATGTTTGCTGAAAATAGTGTCTCGTATGACACTGCGGAACAATTTTGATATTGTCGGGCTTGACAGTACTACACGAGTCAGAGTGTTTCCCGTGACACTTCAGCTTTGTCCAGTAAATATCACCGGTGACAGTACAAGATTATTGGCTACAGTCACGAGTCACTATGGGACAAATGTGTGCCACGCTGAACACTTCTTATCTTGAGTCTCTCATAACATATTATGTTCCTATTTCAAGGCGCAGCAGACTCAGGCTAAAGTTCAGGTAAAATCGCTTTGCAGATCGATTTAAAATTGCTTGCTTTTCTGTATGGCAAATTTCAAAAAACTGATTTTGCCTTAAAAATAAAATTTCAGGAAAATTATTATTGCATTAGTAGGTATTATTGCAAGTACTCGTAATTGCGATACCACTAATACTATTGCAATTATTGTTCAATTTGTGCCTTACATTTATTTCTATAAAACATTCCTGTAAATAAACATATTTCAAATCAATTGATATTTTTCAGGGTAACTAGGCATATGGCTCCCCTGTTAACGTCAATAGATTTGACTTAATCTCAACTCCAATAAAGGTTTAGGTCCCGGTGACAAGGGTCCTCACTCCGCTTAATCTAGTGATCACGGAGCATTTCTCTGTTCCTCATTACTTGGCTTCTCAACCCTTATCTTAATCACCGTCATAAGCCGTAACTAACTATAGCTTCACTACAACTACGCATTTAAAAATTTTCTACCCAATCCAATTATCCAACAAAAATTTCGAACTTGCTCAAAATTTCTAAAATTTGTTAACTCCGTCTATACATGAGGAGCAACCGCGTCTACCGTTAAAACTTCCACAGCCGTTGCGTAAATGTAACCCTACCGCTGGTAAACTGGTACATTTAATTGATAGCCAAATAAAGTCCATACTTACAAAAACTCATAATTATATTACATCGACCTCATAAGTTCTTATCGAACGATAGGGTAGGTTCCCTTGCCATACTCACTGTCCGGACTGGCACTTCGCTCTCCTTAAGGCTGGTAACGCTTTTCTGGTGAGTCATCCGTGCCGCCAAGGGCCGTTATCTGCGTATAAATGAGTATAAGCTGACAATATATAAATCTATATAAATATCTATAAACTATATATATTTAACCTATTCATTAGGTACGTATTTAATTATAATTATTATAAAATATATATTATATAATAAACAATAAGTACTCATTAATAAAATAATGCATTATTTACCTTAAGATGTGTGCGGCAGGGTCGGATGTTGTCACAGTCTGCCGCGGCTCTAAAGCCATGCTTGGCTAGCCGCGATTAGCCAGTGTGACATTTTTTGGTCGAGCCGAACCCTACAAATATATTAGTTAATAGTAATGCATCATTTACCTTAAGATGTGTGCACCTACGGCCGGATTCTGTCACAGAGCCAATTCTGGCTCGTGACAAAAAGACAGCCACATCCGGCCTTTCATAAATAAAATAAATAGCTAAGCTTTACTATTAGCTAATATACTTTAGGGTCTGGCTCGCCCCAAAAAATGTCGCACTGGCTGACCGCGGCTAGCCAAGCATGGCTTTAGAACGGTGTCTGACTGCGACAAAATCTGGCTCTGCCGCACATCTTACGGTAAATGCTGAATAAAGCGAGGCCGATAAATTGTCACAAGGGCCGAAATCGGTTATAAAAGCCAGAAATATATGACGACAATGGAAAATCGGGAAAAATAGAAATTGGTGGTACATATGGTCGTATATTCGTAAAACATCCTTACAGTAACAATATCAAAATTTTCATGTATTAAAGGGTGTGTTTTATATAGCTACTAGGTTGGCTTGTAAAAGGGGCTTAAACAAAAATTTTGTAAATAGCTATATTTATGTATTTATTTGACCTGCATTTATGCGTCTTGCTTTAATTACTACTAATCTTACCTCTTTTCGGGCCTAGAGCTAAGTATTTTTCGTGTAACACAATCTGCTAAGCTGAACGTAATAAATATTTTATTCAGTAGTCCGTCCCGGCTATCAAACACTGAGACATAGCCATTCCCGGCTCGCATAAACATACTAGCATAGCTTAGCTATTATATTTATGAAGGGCCGAATGTGGCTGTGCCTTTTTGTCTCGAGCCGGAATTGGCGCTGTGACTTAATCCGGCCCTAGGTGCACAAATCTTATGATAAATGATGCATAAAGTTTAAGTTATAATTACATATATTATTTCCCTTAATTCCTTAAAATTCTAAATGTGATTTTCTTTTCCACAACTTTCGCTTAAAATTTCCCATACCCTTAAAACTTAAGATTTCCCATACCCTTCCATTTTCCATAATATATACCCCCTTCCATTCCGCGTTTCGTTTCCAATTACCTCCAAAATACCCCTTTTATATCTTAAAAAGATTTTAACTTTCCCGACATTTTTCTCTTCCAGCCCTTTATAAAACATTTCCCTTATCTACCAATATTTTACTTTCTAAATTTTCCATTTTTCCATTTTATTATAAATCATTTTATCCAAATTACCATTCCACTTTGTATTCTCACTCTTAAAATTTTTTACTCCTTTTTCATATGTTCTCCTTTCCTTCCTGTAATTGCCTTCCCCTTTTTCGTATCATTTTAACCCAAAGTTTACCTTTTTGTCCATACTACTAAATATTTTTAATATTTTCCTTTCCTTCCTACCTTCTAATTTCCCCTATTTCCTACCCAATTCCTACCTATATCTCCTTCCCCTTAACCTTATCCTTCCCGAAATTTTTTATATATCTTTTCCTCTTCCCCACATTTTCTACACTATATATTTCGTAACCCCCATTGCTCGTTTAAAATTAACAAAAACCCCCATTTTTCTTTTTTATGCAAGAGCAAACTTAAGATGCGCCCCAACCACCTTCTTTTGACACCGTGTACAAAAGGTTGTTAGAGAACAAAACTAGGATTACAATAGCCGTATTCGATTTCGTCATTTTTGTGTTCCATAACGCCATTAGCGAATGCAATTCGGAAAGTGTACTTTAACTCCAACGTGTTCGCGTACATTTTCAAATTATAATGTATGAAATATCAAACGGATTAATTTCTGTTCTTTAATGCAAAAATGAAATTTGTGTTCAGTGAACAACTAAACGGCAATTGATTTTGACAAAAGAGGATGGTAAAGGGCGCAACTTAAGTTTACTCATACATTATTAAAAATATCATATCCAATCCTTTCCTCTCTTTCAATTCACTTCAAAATTCTCTTGTTCTAGCCCAAAGTTTTCGTTTTCTTTTTCTCCTGGTTCTCCTTGGCACTTCTGTTCCATACCTCTCTTTCTTGGCTCAAGTTTTTACTCCTTCCTCGTACAACTTCAAACGTTTCCTCCTTTAAAATTTAACTTCTCCAAAATTCCCCAATATCCTATCCCTCCAAAACTCTTCTCCAAATTCCTTTCTTTCCCTCCCTTTTATCATTACACATTTCTCTTTATATCCTCTTTTTCACTTTAAACTTTCTAAATTTCATATTTCCCCTTTTTCTAAAAAATAAATACCTCCTATTCCTCTTCTACCCAAATAACCTTTCCTCCTCATTCGCCCTTCATCAAAATTTTCTTAAACTCTTTCGCCATCGTTTTCCTCTATATCCCATAACCATTTCCGCTACCGGTTAAGTTGCGTGCCAAATGACTTTGTTGTACAACAGTCTCGTGAGGCCCAGCACACCGTTTTCTCATTTAGTCTTACTAATTATTCCGGACAACTAGAAGAGTTTTACGTAACTGCGGGGTTATGCACGACAGTCTGCGCTGACTATGAATTTCGTCCGATCCCATGACGGTTGCTAAAACACGCGCTAAAATTTGAATTTTCACCTTACCGTCTGCCAAGATTTGCACTTGCCCAAGATTTGAAGCTTTAACGAGTCAAAAATTCTATTTCCCGTCCCGGTAACTGCTAAAATTTGATTTCTACCGTTATAGTATAAATCAAAAGGATTAACCGCATAAATCAGTCCACCATACTATAGCCTGTCCTATATAGTTAGCCTAGACTAGACAGATTATCCAGAGAGCTAGATACGGATGCAAGGAAAAACGTATAGCTAGCTCGTGCTATAGCATTGTCCACCGCGTCTGCTTTAACTGCCGCTCAAGACTAAGTCAGCCTGCACACAACTTATCGTAAACGAGCTATTAATACCTTTTTACTTAACAAAATAATAAAATAATATACATATTTTGCATATAATATATAGAAAATATAGGTACTGAATATATCGCTTTAGATGTCTAGTGTGTGTACATGGATTAGTTATCTTCTTTTATGTTGGCAGTTAGTTAGTTAGTTGGACGTCACGGAGAGATACAGTTGTGTTTGTATGATTTTCTTCAGCCGATATATAGCCGCCATCGCTAAAATAACAGCACATTATTTTTAGTTTTATAAACTACTTAGCTAGACGAGTTTTCTTTTACAAATGAGTTTGGCCAGTGTGGTTGGTCGCTTGATTGATATCATAAGAGTGCTGATTTGACCCCACGTAGTCAAACGCATGACCCAATTCACTAGGTAAATTTTATAGCCAAGAGATTGGCTCACACTTCGTTCGGTTAATTTCTGTAACGTTTCAAAAATGCGCTCTCGCCTCTGCCGCTGTCACAGTTGTACTTGCTATAATTGCCTTAGAGCCGTGACACATTTCGTAGTAGTAATATACTAATTTAGCTGAACTAAAGCCTGTGTAATGTCGGTTATTCGATGTGCAGACGAAACGGCGTATTGATATCAAAGCACTGGGATTCCCATGTTTAGCTGTTGGCATGTAACCTCTCAAGGTTGTGTCTGTGGTACACAAAGAGCTAGCGGATTTCTATACATGGGCTCCTTCGTTTGATTGTGTAAGCAACCACCAGTGAGAACAGTAGTAAACTACACTGGTTTGGATTCACATTTCGTCATTACATTATTTGGTTGCTGTATTGTGACTCTATTCGTTCTAGCGGTACGGCAAAGTGGGAAACTGAAACCAAGTCGATAATACGTCGTAAGCTTGTGTTAGTTAGCGTTATCCAGGGAACTATTAAAGTTTAGCATTGATAGCAGAAACCCGTCTATCAGTGTAGTAACTGGTTGCGTGTATTATTTGAATTAAACGTTGAAATGTTTCCGTTAGTGAGGTTATTGTGCAGTATCGGAAGAAGATTTGGCTAGTTATGGAATTTAGGAGACACTCGGTCTACGGACACTCAGTGTAGTAAACTGTGAATTGACTGTAGTAGACGCGTTACCTGGGTATATGTAAAGCATAATGCTTAAGTACCGTATCTTGCATGTTACTGTTAAATCGTTACAACCACGGCTATACGGGCCTACTGGATTTCTTGCATAATAGTATCACAGTGTCGGCTTTATCGGGTTTAGAGCAAAGGTGTAATAACGGTCGACGTAGTTACTGTCCCCAGTAGCATTGACAGACCTATTGCGGTGTAGGTTTTGCTTTATGCTCATGCTTACCAATGACTGCCGGTACGACCGGGAACCGAATTCACGCAACCCACGAAGTACTAACTTGGCTCATCAGTTTATTGTTATTACTCTTTTAGTACTATTGGGGTCGGAGCTGTGTATCCCAGCCCGGTAGCAACACGCTCGAGCTACGAGCTATTTCTGAAACGAACACGACCAGCTCCTACACCCACCTAAGCCATCATGTGATGATGAACTCTTGAGTTGAAGGGCCGCCGAAAAACTCACGTACTCTTCGCAGCTGCTCACCGAAGTGAAACAGCGAACAAAGACAAAGGAGCATTGGAACCAGCCGTATGTAGGATCTTTGAAAACGTCTTTAATGGATCAATAAGAAACCGTCTAGATACTGTTAATTCTAATTGTTTTCGATACTAGACATCTTCCAAGTGTGAGCTCTAAAAAATTCTTACTTTTTATAACGTAACAGCGAAAGAAACGAAAGACTATCTTGAAAATGATCAAGAATTAACTATAAAACTAAATTAAATAAAGTGGATGGATTGCCAACTTTAAATCAAATACGTCTTATCCATATAGCACCAAGTTCAACTAAATAAACTTACCTGAATATAACTGTGACACGTAATACCGAAACATACAGCCGATACGACGACAAGCACAAAACATATTGCACTCAGAACAAATCGGAGGGGACGAATAAGTTTTCTGTCTCGCTTCGAGAAATCGATTGTAGTACCGTCTTCTGTTTGATCTAATTCAAGGCGTTCGGACCCAGAGCCACCGGATCGCCGACATTTCAAGTACACAGTATTAGATGCGTTAACTAACGGGTCTGATATTTTTACAACTGGTATATGGCTACAGTCTGTCGTCCCGGGTTCCATGTTGCGAGTTTATTCTTCGAGGAATGATCCGTCGATATCGGGCAGATGGTAGCCTACTACGTGCATACTGAGACCAGGAAACTATAGATTTCTATCTACTAAGACAAAAAATTGTATTGAAATCACAAAATATGTTTCAACGAATAGTGCGTAAATTCTACAAGTTGCTGCGAACACAGACGTGTGCTAACGTCAATTTATATTTTGAAAGTTTCTTCTCTCCGAATAATTTTTCATATATATTTGAAATTAATTTCAGAGAACAGTTGAAATAATTAGCACTAAATCTTGCATTATATGTCATTTTAATTGATACTTTCATCAATTTGAAGTTTGTTGCCACAGTCTTAAATTTGTCAAGACTATTTATGTAAGCACTAAACCAGATGAGAAAATAAGACAAAAACTAAATGGTCACATCATTCCGTGAAAACGAAATAATTATGAATGTTGAGAAGGTGTGATCAAATTTTTCTGTTATCGTACAAAATATAGGTTGATTTTCGGCAGCGTTGCTATTTTAAAATTATTCTGATTTGCCAAATGGGAACATATGAAACCACATTGTGGAGTTATGGTATTTAGAATATGTCCCGTGATGATATGTAGATTTAAAGCTGTTAAAACTGTGTTGAAAATTGACTGTTGCATTATACTATAATGTCAGAATATCACACTTCCCTGCACTGTAATATAAACCGTGTTGGATAGCACCGGCGTTTTCGGTTCCACATTTCACTGCTGAATGTCGCAATGCCATACCTCCCGCGTTTTGTGCGGCGGGGAGACGGTCGCGTCTCCCATCATTTTATGTGGAGGGGTAAATTAAACCTCGCCTGCTTGGAGGTTGATCGGTTGGAAAACAGTTACAAGTTCAACCGACTGCCCTCAAAGCTACGAAGATCTGACCTATCCCTCTCGCTGCAAAAGGAGGAGGTACTTTACCTACCTTCCATGAAACGTGTGGGCGGGGTGGATTGTGCATGATGACTCCCCACAAATAAGCGGTGGTAGGGCCGGAAACACCCTTGTCATCCAAAACCGGTTTACATTCGACGACAGGAAAGTGTCATACTCTTCATTTATGGTCTCTTGCTATTGTGAACAACTTCCAATCAGCGTTTGTCTCGCTATAGTTAATTGAGCGGAGCGAAGCGAAGCGTTTTTGTTTTCGTCCGTGGGGGAAAATTCGGCCCGTCTGTCTGTTCGTCCGTTGAACTCCTCAATAAAACCACTGGGCCGATTTTAAAACGCGTTTTTGTTGAAAAACCGTAGTATCGGACAGGTGCAAGACATATATATTTTTTCAAAATTTGCTTTAGTTAATTATTAATTAACCAATTAGTTAAGCGTGTTCAACCAATTAGTTAGCATTTTCAAACAAAAAATTGCTTATTTTTCAATAAATAATTGTTGTAAAGCTATTATTTTTGTGCGTATATTACATCTCATCGTGCTGACTATGAATCTGGTGTTTATTGCCATTCGGGGATGTTATAAATATGCTAATTAGTTAGTTAATTAGCTAATTTTTGAAAATTTTCAGTGCTTCGAAATGAAAAAAATGCACGCAGGGGTTTTCTATCACACTGATCACGAATATGATATTTCTGAAGCTCTAAAACTTGGCAGTATATGCTAATTAATTAAGTAATCAATTAGCTAATTAGTTAATTTTAAGCAAATTTAAAAATCACCTTAAAATTGCTGATTTTTGGCACTTGGAGGTTTTCGATATCGCTCATCATGAATATGTGACTTTTAAAACTCTATGATCTTATCGGTTTTGCTTATTAGTTAAATAATTAGGTGATATTACTAATTAATTTGCTATTTTTACCTAGCTAGGTTATTGTAAGGTGGATTTGACATCAAATGTCTAAAATGTGATACTTAGTATAATTTGATTAAATATTTAGGTGAAATACATGTATACATAGATAAGATATAATACACTTACACTATTGCTCCGCTCACTTCTTACAATTTTTTACGTTTATTAGTTTTCATAATAAACGTCAACGTTTCTTTTTAAGAAACATTGTACCAGGTTATTAGGTGACCCGTGCGCAAATTAATTTTGGCCAGAGGTGGGCCATCGAGCTACTGCGCACTAGGTGGATGATAAGTTTTCCAGTGCATGTAATGGTTCTGATTCTTAGAGTTTGTACAAATTGTGCCGTTAAATTTGCTATAACTCAGCGCATTCTTCAATATTCCTTCGTTACAAAATATGATGCCAACATGAAACTAGTATAATCATTCCAAGTTATATTTTGTAGACTTTTCAATTGTACTGAGTCTATCTGGTGTAACTTTGTAAAAACTATTGTTGTATTTCAACTCAACTTTAGCACTCAAGTTATTTGGTAGCATCATGAGCATGTTAGGGTCACTAAAAATGAAATGATCATTTAAGGTCCATTATCTAAAACCCAGGGCTGCCCCGTAATCTTCTCCTGGTCAAACAAACCTCATCGAAAAATTACTGAGTTGATGGCAACGATCCTGGTACATCAAAATTAAAACACAAAATTACAAAAATACATCATGTTTTTATATTTATGCCTGTTGAGTTTGAAACGATCCAAACATAATTTATGACCTTAAACATAATAAACGTAATAACATCCCGAAATTTGAAAAATCGATATTTCTGGCGAAAGACCAAGGAAACATATCAGGGCAATGAGCCGGCTAGAGAGTGGCCACGCAAGGTTATAGATTGCAACGATGCAAACTTGTAAATTCCAATGAGCAAAATTGACTGTTGTTGTTATGTTATAACACATCTCGATGTGATGATTCGGGCAGGTGGTCGATGAGACAACTAAGTCGCGAGAAATATTACCAAATAGCGTGTGCAGTATGTGTAAATTCCCTCAATGAACTGTCAAAAACAGTGTTTGGCCGCTTTGCCCTGGAAAATAACGTTGAAACTCTCAGCGTTCAACTAAAAAGAACATACTCATCACATTTGCTATCAAACAAAAAATTTTGCTGAAATTCATTTATCCAAAGATCAGTTACGACTAACACCGATATACTAAAAACAAATTCTCGCCATGTTTCTTGCTAGTGCTCTCAGTGGAAACTCTGCACTTATGCGGCGTTTAAGTTATAAATGACCCTCCATGTGAAAAGTTTGTCCACCCTCAGTGTCTTTGCCACCATCAAATATATGGTGTCTTGGACACATGGTGTTTCTGATGCTAATTTCAGATAGTATACATAGGCAGTGTAGTGTTGGTAATAGTATGGTGTAGACAACACCATAAATTTTATATGGTGTTAGCTACACCATGCTGTTATTTACACCAAATATATAATGGGTTTGTGTATGGTGTCCTTGACACCGTCAGTAAAAACAATAGGTAGATTAAGACAGTATAGCTACGTTAATGGTGTCTCATACACCATCTTTTGTATTACATAATGGGGGCATATACCATATACCACTGGATGGTGTGGTCTAGACCATAGGTGGACAAAACTTTCACCTGGGGGATCCTTTATAACGATGCATTACTATGTATAGATGGTCGCCACTATTACAGTTGTAATCTGGGTATGGTTGCTCACAGTTCATATTTTGTGTGCAATGTTTGTAACTATACGCAAAAGGGGTCGTCATCCGTGCGTATCTTGTCTTTAACGTCCACTGTCCTCAAATGAGGTCATTACACATTTCGAACTATTGCGTTATTCGTTTTATAATATCTGCTTGCACCTGCATTGTTATTCGTTTGCTTGGCAAAGTTCCTTGGACAACCGAGATGGTCGACGCTGCTGCGAGATGGCACAGTGGTTTGTCTACAGCGCCTTCATTCATACAACCGCGGTCCTATCCCTGGTGCGTTGGGTTTGTCAAACATTGCACGATACATAAAAGTAATGTGGACGTTAGAAGGTTAGTGCTCTCACAGGAACCTCTGCACATATTATGTTTACATGGCTGCCACTATTACCTCACCTGTATTCACCTGTCCTCTCCACTGATGTGTTGGCTGTTGGGTGGGGCACAATCTGTTTGATTAGCGATCTCCATCGATTACGGTCCATCGCGTGCTCGATTATGACCAGCATAGGTGCTCACCGCCAGCGTCTCCATACACTGCCTTTATTTAGCGGTTCCATCTACCGCAATACCCCTACTCATAATCCAGATGATTAAACATCTGTTTTAGAGTAACGCATTACCTTTTCAGCTTTCTTTTATTTTAGTACAAAATTTCTACATTTTGTTCATTGATGGCTTCAAACTAACTTGTTCTTTAGATCTGATGCATGTTAATCGAGTTAGCTTGCCTAGACATATTGAATTGTTGTATTATGAGCCGGATTAAACACCCATTCCAAAGTTAATACGTGATCGGGATCAAAATTCACCACTTGAAAATACAATTTCGATGTCCCAAGTGGATTCAAACACGAACAAAATGACAGTAATCTAAACGGATTGACAATATAAAGAAATTTGAAATGCTGGGACGCGTTCAGGTAAAACAATTTATGTAAAACAATTTATAAAGTGTATATATTATAAAACAATTTATGTAAAATAATTTATAAAGTATATATATTATAAAACAATTTATGTAAAACAATTTATAAAGTATATATTATAAAACTTGAATAAAGGTTGGATAGAATGAAAGAAAGTTTGTTTGTTTGACCATCGGTTTACTATTAACTAGCCATAAACGGTTAATAGCAATGAAATCTACAAAATATAATCGACTAAAGTTTATAAAAATAGAATACTTACTAACAATAAATAGAGATAACTGAGCTAGGGGGATGAGGGCTAGCAATGGGATAACTATTCGGTTGCTTGAACCCCATCCAATGAACCCCTTGCAATTCTGAAAATATAAGGCGAGATATGGGAGCTTTCATCAGATACAACCTAGTTTGCAACATCACACGGGAGCGCGTTGTAATCCTGACCCATGTCATTTGTAAGGGCCGGACATAATATCAAAAAGAATACCTTATCGTGGGGTTTGGCAGGCAGCAGCCCTTTAATTTAGGCTGAGTTTATGTCTCCTACAGTGACCATTGCTTAAGCTTAGGCTTAGTACATCGAGAGCGGCATAACATTCGTGTCAGTTTTGTTTCTAAAAGTTACATGTAGCCAGAAATACTTAACTACTCCTTGTGGAAGACGAGCTTTCGTACATTTAAATAACATTGAAATGGTACTATCTGTAGATAATATTTTCTGCTAGACTTAATGGTGTTAAGCGTAAAAAACTGGTTTGGCGTAAAATCTACTAATCCATAGAAAAAACAGCACTAAATCATTACCAACAAGATAGTCGTATAAAGGCATGAAATTGTAGGTTTGGGCATATACAGGCCATAAATATTATCAATATAACACCGTTTCAGGACGTCCAGTGATGCAGACAAGACAAATTATAAACTAAAAATTATCGCATATTTCGGTAAGTATATTGCAGCAGTATCAAATTTAGTTCGGAACAATAAAAAAGAACTATATTCTGCGCTAGGACCATTGGGTTTAGTGCCACTGCTTTTAATTATTTGCTAACCAGATTAAACCATGACTAATATTTAGATGAAATGAAATGGATAAATAAACGCAATTAATAGATATCAAATGATTCATAGTCGAACTTTGAACAAGTCGGAGCACTGTTTGCAAAATTACAGACGATAGCACTAATATTACGGCGTTTTGATCTGGAAATTATATAGCCCCGTATTTCGTAGCTATGCATATATTGGAATCATTTCAGCTGTATCCAAATATCAAAAATCAACAAACATGGTAAAACCATGACCGTCAATAGAAACAACAATTCCAAAACCATATATATTGACAACGAAATATGCGCAAATCTTGGTCGCCAATATTGCTTTTAGAAATCTATGCAATAGTTTGGACGAGGTTATGAAAGTATCGACAATATAATATGTAGGTTATAGGTGCACCCATTGTCAAAATTTAGACCAAATCTTTCATCTTAGCTAAACAGCAGCTATACCTACGCGATTTTGGCACAAAATTGGTATTTTTTGCTCTTTTGTTCCGGTTACTATGTTATAGGCGGAAAAAACTGTACTCGATATAATTTTGGTTTATAAGTGGACTTTGTTTTATCCAGCTGTGGAAAAGAGATACATACAGAACAATGCTTCAACTACTATGTGCTGATGGTTAACTGCAATCAATTGTAATAAAATGACATATTCCCACCTCTCCTTTGGTCGTGGTAACAAAACTTTGGTTTGGCGTAGTAACCTAGCAACAGGTTAATCTGTAACCAAGCAACTGGACAATCTATGTTTAGCACAAAACTATATTATTGATTTCTGATTTAGCACGTTTTATGGTTTTACGCCAGCCTACAACTTGGAACTACATCTGGATATTACCATCCATCAATGTAGGAACAAGAGGGGTGACAGCCATTTTTGCCGAATTAATGCTTGTTGGTATTACCTAGGGTAAACTCAACGGTAATTAACATTTTTCTTGGACTCTAATACAACATAAACGGATAAAAATCAACAAGCAGGATCAATCAACAATTTCAATATGATCATTACATATGGTGTCATAATAAAAAAATTTGCATAAGAGCTTGACAATTTGTCACTTTCAGGTACATCACATTGAGGGGGAGGGGACGAAGGCCGAAAATGACCACATTATCGGATAAGGGAAAGTGCATGAGTATGACGAAAAATGATACTCCTTTACAATACTTTCATTATGAACTCTTGGTGCTACTAACACACCATTCCCTTCACTGTAAAACTTTGTGAATAGCCACTGACTTTTAGTAAAAAGATTTTCATATTAGGAAAGCTCGCGACAGCGTTGCTATCGCAATACTCGTAGACCGCGCTTGAAAATCCGGTGAGGTGTCAGGATCATGAGCAACCATGTTGGGACATGTAATTGCATACAATACGAACGGCGGTTTGTAAATACTATAAAATTTCGAGTCACTATATTTTATTTCGCTGTCAATGTTATTAGATATATCCAATGAAAATGCCGTAAAGCACACTAAACGTAGAACTCGAGTAGTTAGATTTGTACAGCGCATATGTTGACTAAAGTTTGGTTGTGCAAGGTAACTTAATTGAGCGAAGCGTTTTTATTTTCTGTCTGTGACCAAAAAAGTTGATGTCCGTTCATGCGTTCGGTCGTGCGTTCGTGCGTTCGTCGTGATGAATCTCCAGAACCACTGAACCGATTTCAAAAAACTTTTTTGTTTTATAGCTAAACATCAGGGAATGTGCACCTGATATATGGGGTTTGAAAATTTTGCATAATGAATTAGCTATAAGCTAATTAGTTGCCTGTAATCAGCTGATTAAGGCACTTTTGGTTATATCTCGCTAAATACTTGGAATCTAATCGATTTGTTTTGACCAATATAGGGTTTTCGGCGTCAACAAATGTAAATATGATACTTTTAGACTCATATGATTATTTTAATCTTGATCATCAAGTTTAATATAAGTATAAAATGGATAACTTCTAAAAACTATAATCTTTCGATGAATGCGTGTTTGATTTAGCTATAGTAGAAGCAGAAGAATTGCAAGAACTTTTTGCTACAAGAGAAGTAATATGTCGAAAAGATAGAAATCACTAGTATATGTGTCTACAAATGCTATATTAAATGTTTAAATTAAATTCTTTAATGTTCATGTTGAGTCGACTGATTACTAAATAACTTACGTTCAAAAAAAGCTATACTTGTTTTGACTATTCTCTGCCGTGCGTTTCGTCCGCCTGTGTGCTAAGATCTATTGGTTGTGGTAAGATACTCTCACTTAATACATGTGTGGTGAAGTAAAAGTGAAAGTCCAAGTAAAAGTGGATACGTTCATAATGGCAAACCCTCGCTCCGCTCAAAAATATGTAGTTCCACTACGACTTGTATTAACTTAAAGCTCCCACATTGTTCTCTGCTGATATCTGTCACCGAATTACTGTTCGCTTCTACCGAGTGCCGCTATTACAAAACAATAAATTCGAGAATGTATTAAACGAACGATGTGCTGGGACGAGATTATGAAGACTTAATATATGTATTTATGTTCTAGGCCAGATTAGGAATTAATTAAAATAGCTGTTTTTAGCTAGGCCTACGGTTCCTGGTGAAAAGCTATGTAGCACGGATAATTGAGAAATATTGTTGCATAACGCGAAACTAGGAGCTGACCAAAGGTGAAAGCTACCTATGGAACAATCCGTGTTGACGAAAATCGCACCTGGTCGAATCAAAATGGATCCTTCGCGAATTGTAATTGTTTAGTGATGGGAAGATTTATGTAAAAAGTATAATAATACATCATTATTGCAGATGCGAGTTCATTTAATTTTTTGCGCCAAAACAGTGTATTAGATTTACGCCTGTTTTAGAAGAAATTCGCTTATCGATTATCGAATGGTTCAGAATATTATGGCAAATGGTTGTGACCGATATTTTTGACTATACATCTCTAGTCCAACAGCAAGGATTTGGCCTTGAATAACATTCGCAAATCTGCGACATAGAATCTTCTGGCTAATCGCGAAGTCTTAGCAGTTTATTCTCTTCGTTCGCACAGATGTTCAGAGCTGTTGCCATCTTCGTGTGTAGTTTTGTAAGCCTGAAGCAATTCGCTTGAATAACTTCTAAAGTATGAAGAATAAATATATTATAATCTATATTTTATTTTGTTCGTGCGTTTTCTAAGAAAACAGCTGCAATTATAGTATACTTTCTTTTAATGTATTCAAATATATAATTATTTATCTTGCTAACACCTATGTTTATCAATTGCTTAAGAAACGGTTGGTATAAAAATGGATTTTACATGATATCATGTGACATCAACGGAATTCCCATAAATAGTTTAAAATAGAGAACAGCATAGAATTTTACTAAACTTTATAAGTATTGTCTCAAAATTTAACAATTCATTTGGCGCGGAAAACATGGTTTTTTGAAAACTCTTTCATGAATAAAACCCCTTTGTGGAAATTTAAACTTAGCATGCTGAAAGTTAATGAATTTAGAGCATGTTTATTTTTTATTGTATTTAATCATAGGTGCCTAAGGTCCGTCCGCTCAGAGCCCATAGAAACCTCTAGGACGTGGGAGGGGTGGTGGAGAGTGTGGCGTTACTGTACAAAAGAAAAATATTGCAATAACGGACATGAAAATCATAAGTGCACATTGTGCGTATAGATCATCGTTTTCACGACAGTGAATTAATGTTTAATAATCGTCCAGAATGTTAGAATTACAATATCTTTAAACTTTTAAATCTTAAAATATGAATTTGTCTAAATTAAAATTTTTTAATTTTATATCCACAGACGATTTCAGAAATTTTTCACTTCGGAGCGCGCACCTGCACCTATATTTGTTCAACAAAGTGTTTTTATACTTTTCTTATATTTTCTAATTTTTGATGACCCAGCTATAAGGTGTTAGGTGGCTGCTTCTCCTCCTGCATGCATGGGTTAGGTACACGCACGAAGACAAGCCATAGCTCATTCAATCAGTTAACTTTTCACGTACATATTTTTCTGTGAACGAGCAACAATTCAAAAGCGAAAATGACACTAACGTAATCACAGATTGAATCTGTTAAATGCTCACATGAACTGTCTGCCGCGTGCTATCTAAAGACGTCCGATTATAGTCGTTTTACACTAATTTCTGCACAGACATTTCTTGATATCGACGCATATGGTTTGAAAATAGGGGCCGATACTGTTGTTTAGCGCTTGGCTGAACCAAGTCTTGGTGAAATGTAAAGTTTATTCAGTTGAAATATTTGTACAACGTATATTTTACAAACAGCGTGAGTTGATTCGAAATCGCATTAATCTAATTAAATTAATTAAATATAATTAAATCTAATTAACATGAGTATGAGCATGATACTAGTTGATTCGAAATGTAATTAATTCGTCAGTTGAAAAATTGAAGATTATAACTAACTTATATATCATTACAGATTTGTTATGTGATATAAAATATAATTGTAATGATAATATGCAGAAAAATATTTTTATGGAGAATAATTTCTTTACGGTATTTGTCTCTTTTAATTTCTACCCTAGCGTAATCAGCTTTAATATTTTGTTAATATATTTTACATTTGCAATAAATTTCAACTTGATCGTACCCGATTTGCGATCACAATGAATCCTGTTCTTTCAGATGCGACCAAATTTTGCCATATACCGTCCGTATGTTTAACGTGTTTAGCATTATTCGGTCCAGATCCGATAAAATTGTGACTAATTCATTGTATTTAATTGGATGTTAATGTCAACCCTCTATATACAATAAGCGTCCACATCGCGCCAGATCGTTGTATAGCGGACCTGAGCGGATTTGATGCAATGCGAACATGCACTTAGAACTAGTATTATGACGTCGGAAAAAATAAAACAAAAAATTATTGTCACAGTTTTTTTAATAAACTGCCAGACACTTCCGATTAAATATCGGTGTCCTATTGTGATGTGCTTGACAAAAGTATCTTCACTTTCGCAAATAGCAAAATGTGAATGCATTTTTGCGAAAATAGGAAATGCATTTGCAGGCAATTTGCTCAGTTCTCCTGTAATCAATGGTTGAAGACGGAATTTGAACGATATTGAATTATTCTTCAATTTTTTCCATTTAAAAATCAGGCCTTTAGTTGTTGCACCGAAGCTTTCCTATTTAGTGAAATCAATGGTATTTATTTGCTTTGAAAGACATGTCTAAAACGCCACAATTTGTCACTGTCGATCTACTTTCGATGAGAAACTTGATTTTTGTTGATTTTGTATTTAAAATATCTGTTGTCAATTTAAAGAATATAAAATTAATCTCATAAATTATTATTTTATTTTAACACTTTAGTCAGGTGAGTTGGAAAGATAAAGTCTTAGTATTTAAAATTTGACTCTGTGACTATTTTTGATTTATCATTTCACAGAAAAGTCACAATTCTGGTGCGGCGAACGAATTGGATACTGAGTATTAGTTACAATTGCTATTTGTTATGTCCCGTTTAATTTAATGTATATACCCACATGGAATTGCATACCGGGCCTCCAGCATGCACAGCTACCGTGGTAGCCACTTGACCATGTTATTCAACTTGGTAATATTTGATGATTTTTTAACCAATGAATTGACGGGTAGTTTGTAGTTATCATTTATTTGGCGTATTCGCGCTATTATTTAACTAATACTAAAAGATTTATACCTTTATAATGTAAACATCATCACATATTTATGCAAATGTCGCTGGTTTATTAGTGTTTGTTACACGTAATAGTTGTTTGAGGTAAACTATTTGAATCGTGATCAGATTATAAAGCTGATGACACAAACAAGTTTTGAATAAGTAGCAGGAAAATCATATCCTAGGTAAACACAACTATTATTCCTCTGCTGCCGCGTGACTAGATAAATTTTAGTTGTGTTCTCGCAAGTCTTTTTTTTGATTCCATAGGAAATATTTATGTATAGCACCTAATATTGCATGTAAGCATGTAAGTATTTACCCATATAATAAAAAGGGAACGAAGTTTAGCATTAAATAAGCTTAAACCACTTATGAACGGACTTTACTAATCCTATGCTTATAACTGTGTCAACAAATAAATTGTGTACTACAGCTCTTGGCGTCTTCTCGTGTTAACAGCAATATTTGTGGCTGTCCACTCCAAATGTAGTAAACAGAATATTAAAAATGACGCAACATATTTGATATAAAACCGTGATGAAACTATTTCTAAAGCTGTTGGGATTTTTTGATTAGCCCCCTGCCGGAAATTGCGCAATTTTAAGGATACAACGGTAATTTTAGCACCATTCGACTCAGCTCGACCACGTGGGTCTGGAAATATCCATTTCGACTATTTTTAGGACAAAAATTTTTTCGAAAACCGGATACAAAGGTACCATTGGGTTTCTATACAAAATGTTGATTTTATATTGTATTCGTACCGTACTGACGAGCAAGTCTGGTGGTAAAATCAGCTCAATCGGTTCACGCGGTAAGGAGTTATGAATCTCATTCACCGTTCCATCAGCGTGTCAATGCTTCACGAGTGATATATGACATTATACGTTTATCGATGAAAATTTTTTAGGAAAATTTTGTATAAATATGAACGAGATTTATATTATACCACTGGGAACCTAAACAATTGAAATAAAATTTTATCATAAAATGGTCAAAATGGATATTTTATGAGTCGAAAGGTATATTTACTGAATTTATGGCTGTATCTTTAGAACTGATCCAATTAGGACTGGGAGCTCGCAGAAAAAACCGCTCTACTTGCCGCGCATTCAAAGATTTGCACCTGTTGGTAGTGCAGCTTATCTCAAGTCGTCACAATATTGTGTACAAAGTTCTGAAAATACATAAGAAGCCTTGCTATAACATTTATCGTAGAGTTATCAGCTGTGGTTAATTTCAATTTCACTTTAGATTGTGGTACTTCTTGATAATGAGAAACTGTTGTATTTCGATGTGTCAAAATCTGTAGGAAACATATAAGAGCACTTTTGACTTTCGAATATAACACTGTGCTCACAATTGTACAGGCGTCCGATATGAAGCCTTGACTTTTAGAAACTTTTTAAATTACTACTTTTTAAGGGTATTTTTTCAAACTTTGGCTCATATTGCTCGAAAACAGCAGCTACAAAAATACGTAACAGCAAAGTTGTAGCTGTCGATGAGAGGAATGTGCACATTGGTATCCGTTTTTCGCTGCGAAGCCTCTGTGTATTGGGATATAGGACATCCTCAAGGTATGACAACAGCTATACATTCGCGATTTTGACACAAAATTGGAAATTTTTGCTGTTGTATTCAGTTGCTAAAGGCATTATCAGATAGATGTGGGGCCTGTAGTTGCAATCGTATAGGCCGCCTGTATTGTAAAAATATTTGTAATGTCACTTTAGCGGTCATCATGGTTTTAAGCAGAAATATAAAAATTCGACGTGATTTTGGTTTGAAAGTAGATAATGTTTTATCCCAGCTCTTGGTAAGGGACACATGCAGATCATCCGCTTCTGCAACTATGTGCAGATGGCTAACTACAATAAATGGTTAAAAATTACATATATCCACTTGTCCGTTCCTGACCTAAAGCCGATTTGTAACAAAACATTGGTTTAGTGCGACAACCTGGCAACAGTATAAACAGTGCCTAGCGACAGGATAGTTTATCTTTTGCGCAAATCTTTGCTACCATCTAATTTAGCACATTTTATGACATGTCTTGCTCGGCGCAGTATCTCTCGTCAGATGTAAATGATTCCTCTGTGACGGTTGCCCTTACCTATAACTTGAAACTACATTTGGATCTTTGAGTTCAAGAACTAGGCGGATCATAAATACTTTTTGCCGAATTATTAATGTTTGGGAATTTCACAGGATAAACCCAACGGTAATAAAAGTTTATATATTAAAAGCAATTTATAAAATACCTAATTATTATTTAATTGCATTTGCTGAATCCTCTATGGAAACATCAACTTAGTTTTATATAATTAATGTATGGATTCACATATCAAGTTGTGATTTTGACAGAACCTGAATATTATTTCAGTAGGTTTCAATGTATAAAAAAATTGGTCATAAGTGATCATTATAGCTTAAAATCTCAACAAAAATGAGTAATGTTTGGAACTTGTGACTTTTCAAAAAATTTTGATACCATTTAGCGGATTCTTATTTTGTGAGCAACTAAAAACCGCAAGAGTTGTAACTGTCGTGACTCATTTCGCTAAAGAAAGGAAGCACAAAATATTTCTATAAATTTCACTCTAAGCTTTGGGTTTTATACGGAAACTTATTTCGATTACTATACGATAGGCGCGACATCAAATGAGAATCTTTCAAACAGCAATTTATTTTGGATTTTAACAGTGAAGATAGGTAAGTTGATACTGATGAACTGCAGAATCGATATCCATTGACAGACAAACATTGTTTTTCCTAACCATTTCTATCTATTATCATAAAGCTTTGAATTTGCATCTTAGGACTAATTTTTTGTTTAAGTCAAGCCAACAAACTAACAAAATTTATTATTTATCGTTAGCCGAACAGTTGACGCAACGGTGGCTGCTCGAGTAGCGGCTGAACCATAGCGAGTCTAAACTTCGGGTAAAGGCTTTCCAACGACTATGTTTACTAGATGCAAGATTATTGCATAAAAATTAGAAAGTTGATAGTGATTAACAAAATCTGCTCAATAAACATATATTTGACTTATGTGTCAGTCGTTCCTCTCATCCAATCGAGTCAACAGACAAACAATATTAATACGTTCGATTGAAAAACATAGGTAACACCTACCGTTAATTACTCTGGTATTGCTACGTTAGTTTGGACAGAAGTGCCAAAATACAGCATACATGCTCATGGTCAGAGGTCTCGGTGCTTATCTGGGTCATTGGGTGGACGGGTCGCTCTTGGGTTTCCCGGAGAGGTCAGGTTGTCGGCGGCGGGACATGGGTAGATAATCCCCTATCCACCTTCATCCTACATGATAATTAGTTTTATATGGGAAACCTAAATAAATGACTGAGACTAAGAGCTCATAATAGTCTCCTAGTTGGGCTTCGTTGGATTATACGAGCGCAGCTTCGGCATACGCCTTTGCTAACTTTCGTTTTATTTATTTAAAATAATTTAATCTATCAACAAGTGACATAGCTAGCGACACTTAACAATTTAGCAGCGGAACAGCCTAGCTTTATAATGTATCGGTCAATTTTTCCCACGGTTACTGCGGTTGCTAGTCCAACTTGCCTAGCCTAACGTGTGGAATGATACTAAGTACAAACACTGTTTAGTGTTCTTAGTTTTGATATAACAGTTCGAAATAAGTTAATATTTAGTTTTGAAATTGAAAGCTTTTTCGTTAATAATATAATTTGTATGATTGTAGCAAACTGTCATCACTTTCAATAAATACCATTTAACATAATTGCGGCGTTAAAATCCCAGTGATACACTTTATGTATGAATTAACTTTTCATGTAAACATGAATTAATTCATGCTCCATGTTTGCCATTTTCATGATAATTTTCTTTTGGCCTTAAATAACATTGCGCCTAACGATACAATGCGTCTATAGCTCTGGATATCATAATATTGATATAGGAATGGAGATGTGTCAACTAGCAGTGATCCATAACCCAGGATGACCCACACGATGCATGGCGTAATAACGTGACGTACATAATACTATTAACAGTCCATTAACTTTTACGTTATTAATCTGAGTTTCAGAATAAGATTTTACAAAAACATAGTGTTCATTGTTCACAAAATGGTGCTTTACCGGTAATTATAAATTTTCAGGTGTTCTGAATAATATTAAAGCGTTGTCGTCGTTTACGCTATGCATCCGATATGAAATTGCCAGCTGCATGGAGTGTGAAAAAATAACGACGGAAACAGTAATTTCCATTGAAAGTTACAAGTTAAAAATTCAGAAAATTTCCGTCTTTTTTCCCACTGGAGGAACGAACAAAGGGCTCTGTGGTTTTGGTATGTGCGGAAAATGAAACTTATCTTCTTTTGTAAATATAGTATAAATGTGTTTTGGTAGTTTGAACTGGATTCATGGACTAAAGCTGAAAACTCGAAATAGTTACTGCGCGAAGACTAATTAAACAGCACTACCCCTTGCTTCGCTACCAGTTGGTAATTTATTATTGTCGAAGAAATTATAGCTATCGAATCAAGTGTATGGTGATGTGATTACTAAAATTTTCAAAATTTTGCAATTAGATAATCCAATATCATATTGCCTTTTTCATTTTGCGCTATGGCAAAGATAGCATAATTGTGTCAAATTATGAATTAATATAGTAAAATCCATAAGTATTTAAAGCATTGCGTCCAACTTATGCTGATTAATTTGGGAAAATGCATAAAGTTTAACTTTTAGGATCAAAATACAGCTAAAATTTTGCTGAATTTTAGTTCAGTAGAAAAAGTGGCGTTGGCTTCTAATTTAGAATCGGCGTTAATGTCGTTAAATTCTAGAAAACACTACTAGATCTTTGAAGATCAGTAAAATACTATAACATTAACAGCCCATCCAATGTACGCAGTTATTTTCAACCCAGGTCGTGTCGGTTTTATTCTTCACTAATGTTATTTATATAGTCAAAACGACAGGCAATACTGAGGCTGTATTGCTTATGTGTTAATGCATTTTCATCTAATACAGAAAGTGTGCGAGGCGAATCCCAAGCTGAAAAGTTATTACGCCTGAGTGGACTAATAGCAATTTGTTTGCGTTTATGCCGGACGCACGACACACGGTGACCCATCAAAAAGGGCGGCTCACACGGCCCAGGACGCATGACCCTCCGACACGCCTTCATGCTGGATATATACAAGGAATAATAATTCTTTAATACCAACAGCAATTTGTTTGCGTCTATGCCAGA
>JASANE010027025.1:0-12995 GCA_030248225.1 Trileptium ribeirensis
TATGTCCATCTACTTCGTTCAGTTACGTATTGCTGTAGCTAAAAATAGTTTTGAGATCGTGAATTTGCTTGAGAAAACAAAAACCTGCGTGTACGCACATAAAGTTGTCAACTGTTATCAGACTTCGTATAAATCGTATTACTGTTTCAATTGTTCCCTGCAGTCAATATTTTGGATAACAATTATATTCAAACTGCTCTTAAGCAGCGTTCACGTTATAATGTCCCCAACGCATGGAGCCTATGTACCCTGCACTGTGTCAAGTATAGATGCTCTTTTACGTAGTTTTGTCGACAGTATTCGGCATATCATTTTGTCAACATGAATAATTTTCTACATAAAAAGTCGAAATTATCAAAAAAACTAACAACACAACTGAATAATACACAGCATTAGCTACAGACAGTGTCCGTTAATATGATACGAGAAAAAATGGTAGCTAGGGTATTTGCGACACTGTAAACAAAAATGTAACAGCTAACAGAGTGTATTATACCCTGTGGAATTAAAGGCATGTATGTGACCATGACTGTCTATACGGTAGGGCTACGACTAAAAGATGAAAAAATAAAAACAGTGGGACGATATAACGTGAACGCTGCATTTTACACGTTTAAAAAGTTATATTTTTTCTTTTATAAAGCAGGGCCATTGTAATTTCCGAGTGAATGATGTAAGACTATGCAATATAGCAGTGAAGCTTAACTCTGATTATACTAATACTAAAAATCCGTATATTCATTTATTAATAATAAAGTCAACTCAACTCTGTTGTTACTCTGGCACATTTTGTCGCATTCTTCCCAAGATATGCGTAGTAAATACCTCACCATTTATACCGATACCATCATGAATGCGTTTTAAAAACATTTATCATAAATTACAGCGGTAGTCGATTTAAGGCTTAAATATGTTGCATTGACAGCTAGATCGATCTTTGAAACTATAATACAATCAGCAGGGATTCCTATGTCTTTAACAACTTGCCAAAAGCATTATTTTCTTACGCTATAATTAACATTGAATACCGACGAGTTATCATCTTGTATATATAAAAAAACTTGTGCACATGTTATGTAATGCTAGGATTATAGGTGACCAATATGCTCTAGTTTTTCATAAATTAAAGAGGCACCATTGTGTATAGACGGTAAAGTAATCTTCAGGTACGTAAACAGAATGCCAGCTATTCCGTTCTCTATATGGGCTTAAGGTTACTAACCCGGTTCGTCTATATTTTGTTGTTGCTCTTCCGCGTCCGACAATACGTCTCCAGGAGGCAGCGGTTCGGCCGCTGATGACGGTCCTGCCGAAGGTTCTGTATCCGTAGACGGTCGAGAATATGGCTGAAAGTAGCTGGTTACTTTCGGAAGACTCGCTCTCTCTTTTTCGTCCAGTTTCTGTTGTCGTCTCTTTGAAGCGCCAGACTTTTGGCCCAATCGTACACGATGTCGTCCAGACATAATTACTATGACAATTTCTGTAGTTATTGCTCATATATAATAGCTAAAAACAACCACCAATAGAGCAGTATTAACATAGGACTAGTGAAAGTTGGTGTTGAATTGTAAGAATTTTTAAGTTTCGAATCAACCTGCTTGCTTGTCTACCCTCGCGTTCGGGTGGTAACAATTTGCAAATCAACCTATCTGCATAGGCGTGAACATCACGAACTCTGGTGTGGTGGCCCCGTAACTTGTGGTGGCCCCCCCAAATGGGGGGTATGGGGGGTGGGATGGCCGGCCCTGTGACCAGTCCAAGGTTACACGCAGTCAAGGTCTTATGCACCAAATCAGTTAACGTGCTCCGGAGTCACTTTGGATTACGACGATTTTTAAGCATATTTTAAACGTAACCCTCCCACCTGGAAAAAAACCAACAGGAATGAAATCACTCCTACACGTTGCGGTGTAAATGAGGCTTTCAGCACAAAATTAACAAAATTCCTATAAACAATAGCTAAGTAGTCATGCATGTTATATCGAATTGAATAATTTAATGACTCCGTATTTGGAAGGTTTAATGATTGCCAAGTTTAAAAAAAATGTTGGCAAATTAAAAAAAAGCTTTGATAAAAACCAAAAAAAAAAAAAAGTTATTCCCATACATGTCGGCGGTCGGTCATGCCAAGGGGGGTAGAGGCCCCCACGGGGCGGGAGGCGGTCGCGGCCATCCCAGGGGGGTAACCCCCCTGGCCAGCCAAATTTTCCTAGGGGGTTAGACGTGAGGACCTGTTTTGGTCCTCGCAGCCACATTTTTCCCGTATGAGTAAAGTTTTTGCAGAAAAATTATTTAAATATAAGTAAAAATTGAGCAATTTCATGTGGTATGGGCCTGTGGCATAAGAAAGCTCGCTCGTGGCTTTTGTCTGGTGAGCTATCGGGTGCGACTCCTACGGCGATGGAGTGTTCCAGTGCTATTTTAGTGCTGAGTTCGTGGTTAATCCACCGTGGACCATAGCAGACATTCAATGTCTATATATCTAGTTTTAGTGTTAATATATAAATAAGTATATTTCGATTAATTTTTTACTTCAGGGAATGACGTCGTCAACAAAAAAGCTTTCCACAAATTTACGGCCGTACATGCACCTTTAGCAACAAGCAGGGGTAATTTGCGCAAGGTTTTGCACTAAGATTCTACTTCGAAACTCGTCGAGGAGCCGCCAAGCCCCTTCGGAGGGGTTATCCCCCTGGCTTTTCGGCCTCGGGGGGGGGGGTCCGGACCTCAGGGGGAGGTTACCCCCTACCCCGAAAAAAAAAAGACAAGAAAAGCAAAAAAACCAGACAGAGACCAACCAAACGACGCAGAGAGAAAAAAAAACACCCAAAAAGAAAAAAAAAGACAAACAAAAAAACAAAAAAAACAAGAAAAGAGAAAAAGAGAAAAAAAGAAAAAAAAAAAAAAAAAACAACCAAAAAAGAAAAGAACACAAAAGAGCAACCCCGGCAAGCACACACAAACCAACCCCCCAAAGAAGACACAACAAAAGTCCCCCACCCAAGGGGAAAGGACACCTCACCCCAACACCACAAAAAAAAAATCCCCCCTCCCTCCTATTTAAATTTGTCACAAAAACTGCAACTATTGGTTATAATTTCTCACGTCTTATGGTATGTCCCGCTCGGAGTAGTATATGCCGAATATGATGATTCCTAAGTGACGGTTACCCTTGCCTACAACTTGGAATAACACTTGGATTATTCGATGTTTGGATTCAGGAACTAAAATGGTTATCACTACTTTTTGCCGAATTAATGTTTGGTATTACCTAGGGTAAACCCAATGGTAATTATTTAAATTTACATGTGGTGTATAAATTATGAAAGCTTAAATCTGATCTTAATTTTAGCATATAGCTGATTTCAGTTTTTTCAGTGATCATGTTCTTCAAGAATAATCGACTTGCTGCCATCGATATGTATCACTTCTTCTTCTTCCATATACGACAAATCACCTTCGACTACTGGATCGAGCTCAAAATTTGTGTTTGGTTCGTGGATCCAAAACGTTTGCATTTGTCCTTTTCCCTAAATAATACAATTTTATGTAGTCGAACCACTAGTTCTATCATTTGCTTAATTATACGAAGAACCTCAGGTCGTGAGATAGCTGTGACCGCGCATTTATACCAAAAATGCAAATCTTCAATATTACCAAGCTGACTAAACCATAATGTGCGGTTTTTATCCAAAATATTTGCATTCACCCTTTTCCCTAAATAATACAATTTGATATCGTCAAATATCCTACTTAATTATACGATGGACATCGGGTGGTAATATCCCAACGACGAATCAACATCGATCATAGTAAATAACTTACGTCTACAACATTTGCAATCAGTGCAGATTTTTCCAATAACAACGGCCAATGCAGTCCTATAGATTTTGCTCCAATAAAGGCATGACTTCTCAGTTTTAGATCTATCAAAAGACAAGTTGCAAAAATGTTCAAATCCAATTAAATATATTATACGCGGTAGTTCAGAATTTAAGCTAAGTTGCCGTAATGCCCAGATCTAGAACTGATGTAACAATTAGAATAGACATTAGTAAATCAATAGATATTAGCGCAGCAAAACTCAGATAGATGCAGGATTAGGCATCCCTCCTACAATTATTTGCAGAAATTTTCGCATCGCTCTCCCACCCACTGTTGGGGGGAGCTCCATACCCTTACATTTGAGTAACGTACTCCGCCGCTGTAAAGCAGACGGGGTGGAATAATTTTGTGCATTTAACTAACGATAGGTTGCTGTTGTTACATCATTTCTGATTAAATCGTTTCGAAATGATTATCTTGTTCACACAACTATATATAATTAAAATAAAAAAATATATATCATGATCATCATATCCATTTACTGGTTTGTATGTCGCGTAAAAACGACAAAATATTAAAATTTAACTGTGACACTTGGCATTTTGCATCGATTCTGCAGTAACGAAACGAAGAATCAAGAATCTGTATGGAATTAACAAATGTGTGCAGATTTAATGGCTGCTAAGCGAGTTGTACGTTACTTACCGAAGCAATATGAGATTATGTCTATGCGTATAAACTAGTTGCTTGTCTCCCTGTTCATACTAAGCCTAAGCCTAAGCGTAAGCCATATATATTTACAAATTAAATAGAAAACAGTAAATTAATAGCATACGACAGTTTATTCAGCAGTTTCGAGTCTATTCAACGGTTTCGTGCAGATTGGGACATGTACGAGATTGGTTTCTGGCAATAATACTAACTCTAATTTCATTTAATGTTAAAAGCACAAACAACCATAACTAGCCACAAACAACCACCTATGAGAAATATTACACAAAATATTCAGCAGACGCATCTGTATTACATTGAAAAACTTAATGGATGCTAAATTTAACAAAAGCAAACAAAATTGTAGCTCCATTTTTCATATTTGAAGCAATCGAAGATCGTTAAATATCGACAAAATATGCCGAATAAAATTAATTTAACCCTTTAAGGCCCAACACTGCCAACCGGCACCAGTTAATATTGCAATACGTTGTGGTAACTAACTATGCCGCATTACGTATATTTGCACAAGCCCTGTTATTCGCTCACGTTGCAAGTAAGGAACTGAGCAACAGCTCCAAGATAGCTCAGTGGTTTAAGTATGCCGTTGTCACTAAAATATAATCGGAGTTCGATTCGCGGACCCGACGTGAGTCGGTCAAACATTGTACGATACACAAGCTAGCTCGGACGTTATTAAAGTTTTAATCGAATAAAATTTAAAAAATATAAAATTTAATACAATATACCAAATTATACCAGAAATTTTATCGTTGGAATGTAACAGGAATTAACTAATAATTAACACGTCGGATAATTCGCTCTTTTATTACACTGAAATTTCAAACTGGAAATCCTGCAAATCTTTTGATGCAGGAAAACATCAATATAAGCTTTCAGACTTTACCTTTACTTCAATCACGCCACGTTTAGTACATCGAAGTTCATCTGGGTAATGTATTCGAAGCAGCGAAACGATTGCGTTCGATGCATGAATTCTCATTGCTTTGCTTGTAGATTCCATACGTGATGCTGTGTTCACTTAAAGAAAATATTACCAATTTTTACACTGACTGAGCGATGCTGCTATTGATGGCAACCACGTACTCCTAGTGTACTGAACGTGTTTTTCTTTAGACGTTTTTCCTGTGAATAGTCGCTGTCATCATAGTGAATTTTATGCGACGGTCATGTTATAATGTCCCCAATGTTTGAAAGCTATATATCCCGCACAGTGTAACGTACACTCTCGACAATATTGTCTGTTAGAAAAGCCCATGTTTTTTTATAAAATTAGCAAGGGTAGCTAGCTAGTGTTATTGATACTTTTCGACAGTGCCGATAACCAATAACACTTTATCGTTTTCGCAGATTTATTGGTTGTGGTTGTAGTTTTCTATTGTATAATCTTGCCTACATACATATTGTCTAGATACAAATATCGATATTAACAAAAAACCAAACAGTACGACCGACTAATAGAACGTATTAACCGCAGACTGCGTTTGTTACTGTTCAGTCGCGCGAAACTGGCCGCTAAGGGTATGTACAACAACTTAAATTGAAAATGTCTCATATATTCTCAGCAATTGGTTTACAGTATGGGGGTGACCTTGACTGTCTACACAGTAGTGTTGCGACTGCAGGGGCACAAAAGTTCCAAACAGTGGAAACATTATAAAATGAACGCCGCGTTAGGTTTGCACCCAGCTATTTTATTAAGCGCACTCTACAATATTTGTGGATATCACACAATTCTTGTACATTAATGGCTAACAAATACTACCTGCAATTTTACCGCTTAATACAATGAAGATCACAAATGATTGTAAAACTGTTGCATACCCTGAATGCGCTACTATTGCAACCGATAGCTACCTAACCTGAAAAATGGGTATCCACACCGTATTTGTAGTTTTAGCGAAAGAGTATATAATCGTGCTTCGCAACTTTTTTATTAAACAAATTTATAGAAAAGTACGGCAAAGTATGCAGCGCAAATACTATTAAATGTTGACGTCTCACACATATTGCTGATTAACTGAAATTTTGACATGACCGTGGAGACTTTATATATACAACCACACAGCTGGAAATTTCATGGCTAAACTTGAAATATGTGAAGTCTGAATTTGGATAACAGCCACATACGTTTGATGTCTCAATTTAAATGTTCGTATATGTAGTGTGACTCTGGAGTGGGCATAACTAGTTGCAGTTATATATGATGATGAAATATCGTAAAAAAATATAATGTTTAAGTATGCATTAGAATTCAATTAGGGATATCAATTCATCAAATCCAAGATTTGACACTGATTTTTTATAGTAATCATAGACTAAAACTCGAAATTTTCAATTAATTAAAAAAACTGATTGAAACATGGGTATATATTTCGTAATAGATATGATGGTTGTGTCAAGAAAAGCTATTGAATCTTCAGGAAGTGGTTAGATAGGTAGCAATGTAAAATTGTGTTGTGGCTACCAAAAATATATAACCTTTGATGAAAAAACCTAGTACCTAATTTCCTTATTGCATGTTATGTTAAATAAGCGACTAAAATTTCGTTCGAAATGTCCTAGTAATCATACATGCTTATAGGGTGGAGTAAGGAGATACCTGCTCCCCCCCCCCCGAGTCCTAATTCCTACCTTGAAGGACCGTCTACCACACCCCACCAAACAGGTTATTAGCCCACCACTGAAAGTGCACTAGACGCTGAACCCTTAAGTGCTGTTCGCGGCTGTCAAGGTGCCGCGCACCACCAACTACTCCCAGATTGGATTCCAATGGCCTCTCCCTCGGGGGGAGGGGGGCAGGGAAGGACACCCGACTACCCCGGCGCTTCGGACCTCGGTCCATGTATGATAGTAATTGCATCGAATTTATGCATCATTTACTGTAAGATGCGTGCGCCATGGTCAAATTATGTCACGCGTCCAATTCAACTAGTTCGGGTGAACTATAGCTTAGCTGGACTACTATGGTACATTTTTATAGCTTAGCTAGTCTTAATATGACAAACAGGGAGCTTAGCTAGATTCTGCGTGACAAACGGAGCCTCCGGCCGAACTGTTAATTGAGAAATTTTATTTAGTAATGTGCGTAGTGTAATAGCATTTTTCTATAGTATTTTCACACTAACTCTTAGTTATATATTTGTTGTAATATATACAATTAATGTATTACGCTGTATGCCGCTTGTGGAGCATTATTTAGATACGTATAGTAAAACGTAATGTTCGCGGACTAAATAGTCTCTGGCTTAAGTTATAGGACTCAGCTGAACGCCTCGTGACAAAAGCACGGTCCGGCTAGACACTCGATGACAAATGCATAGCCTAGCTAGGCTATTCAAAATTTAAATAGTCGAGCTAGACTGTATGCATGACATAGTAGCTAGCACATTTGAACGCGTGACATAATTAGGACCATGCGCACGAATCTTACTGTAAATGATGCATTACACTCCAGTCGTGGCAACTACGGATCAGTCTTTGGGCAGCTCGTTATACACATCGAACGCCCAGGTTAAAGTTGCGACTGAGTGTTACGTTGTAGCTATCTTCCATTATTTACTCACAAAATTTGTAAAATATATTTTATCTGCTTTTGATACCTTTACCAGATGACCTATGATATCGTACTGAAAGTGCGTGGGATACTTGAAACACGAACAAATACAAACCAGCATCTCCAAATAAACAGTAGCGCGGCATTGCAATTCCGACAACACCAGCCATAACTGGTCCCGAATTGATTCCAATCCGGATATGCAACAACCGCGAAGGTGTGTGTGGTATTGTAAAACCCTTCATCGCTTTAACAATTGCAATCGACATGCGTGATATTTCACGAATATGACGATGTTCGTTTCGTTGTGGTACTCCTGACACGCACATATAAGCGTCTCCTGCAAAAGGCATATACAATTTTGTCATATTTAATCCATGCGAGTATGACGAATTTAGTTCCATATTGTGGTGGTATGGCTGATATGAAAAGGAAATTTAAATTTGGTGGTCAACAATAGAAGTGGTGTATGATTTGGATTTGGTTGTCCAAGAACTTGATGATGTGAATTTAGTAATCCAAGACCCTGGAATTGGCGTTGGCGGAGGTTTGCCACTAGTCTACGAACAGCTTATATAAATTTAGTGAACCGACAACACAAGTGGTGAAGTCAGGTTTATACATCGGGGGAAGGCAAGTGAGGCCGAAACCGACTGCGATGTACGATTATCAATAATATAGAAAGCTGAAAACTGATTTGCTCTTCAGCAGTGTCGATATTCATCGATTTGTAGTTTGCTCAGCAGAGTTGACATGTTGTCAGCATGTATTTACTATCAGGAAACCATGGCCTACAACAACGAATTACTAGATTACTCACAGTCAGTTGGAATTTATCTAATAATCTAGGAATTGTACGTTAAAAACGTTAAACTTTACCCAATAACGTCACATGATATAACATTCCAGCTTCTATTTGGGCAAGTTTATGGTAGATGCTTAAGCACTCGTGGTGGTAAGAGAAAGAATATCATTGAATACTTCACTTGAAACAGCTAATGTCCTGCTTGCTATCGGCACAGTAAACTGGCCTCTTCAGTCACAAGACCGGAAGCTATAGAAAAAGGCAAGGGATTTTGCGCCAAAAGTGATGGTAAGGCTAACAGAGCATCGTTTCGATGCTCTGTTAATGGATGTAAAAATGAATTCGATAATAACAACATGCTTAACCTTCATGTTCAAAGAATACATAATAGACCACTGGTTGAATTGGATAGGACTACTGCCAATACTGTGATATGTTTAGGATCGAACAGGGATTGCGTGTGCATACTAAACGATGGTCCAAACCAAGGCCCAATGCGTCAAATACCAATGAGGAATGTAATGCGGCGTTAACGTTATAATGTCCCCGCTGTTTGGAACTTTTGTCCCTCTGTAGTCGCGACCTTACCGTTAAACGGACAACTAGACTCAACAACTAAACATGGACTGTTCAGTGTTATTCAATAAAATCAATTTCGCTTCGAATGCACGACTTGTCACAACAAATACAGATCGCATTGTACAATGTCAAGACACATAAATTCCGTTCATAGAGCTGCTCGGATTTACGACCAGGTCACTGCAATAAAAGCAGAAGTGACCATGAATATCATCGACCAACGAACACAACATCCCACAGAAACAAGAACAATTGATTCTGCTGGCGGTGATATAGTACATTTTCTGTGACAAATGTCTACCCTGATAAGGCGTCAAAAAATTTGCGTGGCACAGAGACAAGTGTAGGCTTGTGTTTCAATGCCCGAAGTGTGACAACACCCGGGTGCATGGTTAGGATAGCTGCAACGGACATACAACAACATGTGGGTCGGTTTCTCTAATCTGCCAACACTGTCACTTCACCTGTCAGTTACGCTTTTCCACTCAGGCACGTTTTTCGACACAGGTATCGGATTCACTGTGTTCAACGCAACACCAGAAGACTTGTTTGACAGGTCAATAGTCTATATTACTCCAAAGACTCAAATCTGACCTTGTAAGTCACCATTTTCCACTCAGGCTCCTTTTTGCAACACATGTGTCGGATTCACTGTGTTCAACACAACACTATAAGACTTGTTTGGCGCGTCAACTGCTCATTACCGGTTTATGAGAAAATAGTTCCAACTATGCGTGAAGGAAGAGAAGTCTCACCCGAATTTTACAAAATAGTTTACTGCTCGTTGAGCGAGTACCGAGTACAGTGCTATGCAAACAACAACTTTGCCAACCGCACACGTCAGGTAATTAATAGCCTTGGACTCAAAGGCTGCTAAGGCTGCAAGTTCCTGCGCCAGAAAATAACCAAATAACCAACCTTAAGACATAGAACACTGTAGTTAACTTGATATAAATGCTGTTGGTAGCAAATTCGCGACCACAGCAAGTGATAAGAAGCTAAAATCAATGACCGAATATACGATTAGATATAGATGAACGATGTTATTGCTAATTTGTTTTTTAATTCTGTAACTGGTAAAACCTCGACGCACAAGCAGCTACTTTTTCACTCACACGGAATGTCAAATAGTCAAAAAATAGTAAAATAAACAGTAGAACGTATTCAGAACAGTGAGCAGGCCCTTGAGTACAGAAAATATATACTAGCACTGCGGTTACTGTCCATTGTAAACCTTCCGCTTAAGACTGAAATATATCTATACCATAGGTATCGATAGGGGTTGTGGTTTCAGCAGGAAAAATGTACCCTCCTTGAAGGCTCGGCACACCCATCCCCTCCAGGCGGTGAAGGCGCGCGAAACATTTTGAGACAAAATCAACAAAAATTGTTGAAATTGACAAAAGTTGCAAAAATTGATGAAAAATTTTGCTAAAATTAGGTAAAATTGACAAAAATTTGAAAAAAATTTAGCGAAATTGAGGAAAAAATTATAATTTACTGAAAATTTCAAAATTTTATCCCTCGCCCTCCGAGACCATCTGCCCTCCCCACCTAATCCGATGGACCTTCGACTCTTACGATATATACTCTATAACAGATTTTGAAATCAAACTGAGTCTAAATTTAAACAATGTAAAATTTATAAAATTTAATTTACAGGTTATAACACACGCTAAGCAGGCCAAAATCCAATGGTGGGCGCGCTGTTATTAAACTCAATTTTTAGTCCGCTTAAAACACAATTTTCCTCAAATTTAGAAAAGCGTAACAGCTAAATGTTAAAAAGAAATTGAGCTAATACTAAGGCATAAAGATGCGTCAGGAGAGAAACTGTACGTATTATATAAGTTCCTGTCGTTCCTTGACTCATGAAGTCACGGCATTACTTCGATACGAAATATTAGAATGTGCTGCTTAAGCGTAACGTCACTATTTATGCTTCAACCAAAGCAAAAATTCACAATATGATTTCAAATATTTAGTTTTAACTTCTAGTCAAATCTGTTCACTAGCGTATCTAGATTTGCAATTCCCTTTAGTAATATTTACAAATGGAAAGACAGAATTGTTTAAAATTTTTATTCACACAAAATATTTATCTCACCAATAGTTTCCACTTTGTAAACGTCGAACTGATCGATACAATCGTCGAACAAAACGTAAACTTTGTTGAGAAGGTTTACAATTTGTAGAGGCGTTGACTCAGTTGATATTTTAGTGAAACCTGAAGTAACGAAAGCTTTAATCAACAATCAAGAAAACAGGAACAGTGAGTCCAAATTAAATGTTGTACATATCCTTATGCTGTCCAAAACAGTCATTATATATCTAAACGAACAACAACAAACGACGATCAATTTACTGATAATCAATAGAAAACATTTGCAAAATAAAGACACTACTACCAGAGCGCCTCGGTCGACGTCTTCCTAACGCGGCGTTCATGTTATAATTTCCCCGCTGTTTGGAACTTTTGTCCCCCTGTAGTTGTGACCCTACCGTATAGACAGTCAGGGTCACACACATACCGTATATCAATTGCCGAGGGTGTGCGACACAACACTAGCTACTACATTTTTGTTTACAGTGTCTTACACACTCTTAGGTACCAATTTGGAGCAAATTAACTGTAACTTCTGTAGCTAATACGGTGTATTAGCCAACTGTGCAATTCTTAAAAAAATATTGGTATTTTTTTTGTAAACTGTATGAATGCTGACGACATAATGCCTCACACTGTCAATAAAACGGCAAACAAGAAACGGTGTGCTTGACACTGTCGAGAAGTCGCAATTCTCCTAGCTAGCTACCCTTGAAAATATTTATCAAAAACATTGGGGTGTCTAAGACACCCTGCTGTCGACAGTGTGTCTGATACTGTGTAGTGTACATAGGTTCCAAACGTTGGGGACATTATAACGCGACAACCGCGGAACCATGAAAAAAATAATTACATATTAGCTCCTGATACCTAGCTACGTAATAAAAAGCCATATATTAACCACCACAGAGCGTGATTCAGAAACAGGACGACATACCCAATTGTGGTAACAAGTAAAAAACGATTGTAAGTTAACGCGCTTTGGTATAAACCTGTGGATTTAACACTAAAATGGTGTATTCCCGCAAATTTAGAGCACTAAGACCCAATGGTAATTGAGAATATAAGGTAGCACAACAGCTGTGTTGTAATGCGCAACTAAACTTTATCTGGACCCACTGACCATCATATTATGTAAAACCCGATTTTGAATTCACGTCTATACTTACAGAACAAGTAAGAAAGGGGATTCGATTCACCGCTTGTCAGAGGTAGTGATTTGCAGTCAGCCAATGATAGTTCGATGATGATTATTAGATTTGACTTTAGATTCATATCTGTTCATAACAAATTCAATGCAAATGTGACGGCATAAACTTAAAGGGACCTGTACTTGTCAGCTATTGTTCGCGAACATAACACTTATTAGCAATATGAACTGAACGAGTACCATA